>JALBZD010000403.1:0-29202 GCA_038050675.1 Globisporangium cylindrosporum | reverse complement strand
TTCCGCACTTCGAAACTTTGCTGCACGTGTTATAGAGAGATGACCGAGTATCGCAACCCGAGCACAAGCCAAGTATCCTGGATGCGGCGCGTTTGTTCCAACAACGTATGCCCACGCCGCGTCTGGGTCAGAAACGTGTCCGCAGCGATCAACATCCTCGCCCTGTTCCTCTGCCGAGTCCGTGGTGAACCGCCCCCTCCAGCCTTCCATAGAATCGTCGCACCCCGATCGTAGCACAGGTAAAGTGAGGATGTGAAATTGTTGTCCAGGAAATACCAGATAGTAGCGCAAGTCGAACATCCCAGGATCGAGCATCCTAGGATCGAGACACAATCATTATGTGGGGTTACATTACTACCAATAATGCCATTCATCCCGTTGGCCGATTTTCTTTTTCAAGCGTCTCGCTCGCCACCACTGGCGCTTGGTGCTGGAAGCGCGCGTACTTGGGCGGCAAGGCTGCGCCCCGAATGACATAAAATAATATCCGCACAAACATGACATCATTAGCCACACAGTTCCCCCTGTCCACACACCACAAAGGCGAAAACGCACCTCGGAGCTCATTCAAGCTCGGACGGATCACCAGTGGAGAGCCTTCTGTGTCTTCTTCGGATGGGCGCTGCACCTGCCAGGGTGACGACACGACTGTTGCTGTAGGGCTACTCGCAATCTCTGGAGGAACCGGAACGAGCGTCTCTTTCGCGTAGACGGGCTGCAGGATCACCTTTTTCGAAGAGCTCCCAACGCCGCCTCGCTGTTGGTCGGCTGCTGCTATCTGCCCATCGATATCGTGATAATGGGCTCCGTCACCTTCCTCCGTAGCTCTATATTCTGATACCCCTCCGTCTGAAATCAAATCGATCGATGGACCAGCGCGTCCGCCATTTCCCTGGTAGACTGCATCAACTGCTACCGCCGGATTGACAGCCGCAACAACCTCCTCGTTTATCATCTGAGACGCCTGTCTCGACAATCTCTCAGTTCTCCCAACCACAACCACTGGCACGAAGCTTCCTTCTTCATTAACAGCAGCCACGCTAACAGGTGAAGAGGGAACTGAAGGCGCGTCAGCTACTTTCTCCATCACAGCCGAGCCTTCTTGCTTGTCGTCACGCGCTACACTAGCAGCAGATGATGATAGCAACAGCTCGGCCGTCGAGTCATCTCCGGCCTTCCCCAGTACTGCGTTCGCCTGCGTGAGCGACGTGCGGCGCTCCGAGTCGGTTGGCGCGATCGTGAGCTTCACGTTGCGCGCGAAGCTTGCGGCCCAGTCCAGCGGGTCGTTCGGCGCGATGATCTGCAAAAAGCCGTGGAACGCCTTGTAGCACTCCTTGGGCGTCTCGAGCGCGCGCACCATCGCCCTCACGCGCTTCTGGAACTCGCTCGAGTCCTCTGAGACGATGAAACCATCGTTTAGCTGCACCAGCGGAGCGGCCGTCGACACGTTAACGGTAATTCCACTGCGCTTGGGCTTGCCCTTTGCCTTCGCGCACAGCGCGTGTAGCACACTCAAGAGCGCGTTCCCCCAGTGAGCTTCCATCGCGCCAGCCGAGCAGCTTGTTGTCACCTCCATCTTGAGCTTCAGGTACGCCTGCTGTGTGACCAGCAGCGCCACCCAGGAGAGCGTGTGGCTATTTATCACCTTCAGCAAGCTCTCGGAGCTCAGCGAGAGCAGGTCGCACGCGCGGATCGACCGCACGCTGAACGTGCTCACAGCGCAACCCAATAGCCCTCGCTCGCCAAAGAAGTCGCCCGCGCGCAGCCCCACCGGCAGCAGCAGTGCCTTGTGCGTCTTGCTCTGCAGACTCAGGTAGCCTTTGATCACAAAATACATGGCCTTCGAGATGCTGCCTTCCGTGACGACAAATTCATCTCGAGGGTACTCTTCGAACTTGAGCTCTTGCGCGATGCTGTTCGTGAGCAGCTCGAGCTCGCGCGAGCCGTCCCACGAGAGCGGTTGGAAGACCGTGCGTGTGAACCAGTCGAGCGGCTGCTGCGAGATGTGTAGCGCGCACGCCATGCGGATCGGCGGCGAGATCTCTTGGAAGATCGTCTCGTAGTTCACCCCCGAGTGCGACGACCAGAGCGAGAACATGAACGCGTGCGCGCGGTTTTTAAGCGTGCTACTCACGTTCAGTCGCGCCAGGTACAGCTCCACGGCGATGTGGTTGCGCCGAAACTCCACCTCAATGCCAATATACGAGATGAACAGACTCGCGATCTCGCCGATCATGAACGACATCACCAGTAATCCGATGAATGAGCAACAGATGCTGAAGATGTAGTGCGCCGCTGAGTCCGGCGCGAACGTGCGACCTTTCTTCACGAACGCAGTCGTCGCGTAGAACAAGCCGCGGAAGAGCCGCAGCACCAGTTGCGAAGCCTGCGGGTTGTCGGGGTCCGCGATCTCGACGTCTTTTGAGGGCAGCCACGCGTTCCACTCGTCACCGTAGCCGCTGTAAACCGCGATCGTGAGGTACGCGCACGCGCTCCAGTAGATCGACAGCATGTAGAGCAGCCAGGCGCCCCGGAAGCGATTGAGCTCGTAGTTGACGCTGCGACGATTCAGCTCGCTCAGGTAGCTCGTGATGTTGACCACCTTGACGCAGTGCAGCAGACGAAGCCATGGAGTTCGTGAGAACTCGATCACCACGTGGTACACCGGGAGCGCCGCGATAACATCCCAGAGCATGCGCTCTTTCTTGTACGCCACGCTGTGCAGCTGCTCGTAGAGCTCCATCGAGTTCGGACACTGCTGCACGCGCATGCTGAACCAAATATCGAAGATGAACAGTAGCTCGCAGAGTAGCTCAGCCCCTCTCACAAAGTTGGCTACGCGAGTGTCTCTCTCAAGCGGGTCCATTGCAATACGATACGGCACGACTATTGCGATGCACACCGTGCAAGTCACCATCAGCCGCAGCCAAAAGAGATGTAGCGCGCTCTGTGCCTTCGCGCCTTTGCGCAACTGGCGCATAAGCTCAGGGATTTGGTGCCGCAGGTGCCGGTCCCAAGCGCGCAGCACGAACGAACTGGACGGCCGTACGATGATCCCTCGCACACTGTCCGAGCGCTTGATGTGCACGAGCTGCATCTCCTCTTCCATCTTCTCGGCTCGTTGGTTCAGCACGTCGATCTTTGAAAGCATCGCGCCGCCGTCTGCGTCCGTCGTGTGTCGGTTCTGCTCTTCCTGTGAGAGGCGGTTCAGGCGTTGCTGCTCGTTCTGCAGATTCGCGATGCGGATCACCTTTTGCTTCCACGCCGGGTACCTCTCGAATACGAGCTCGAGCGACTCGCGCGACAGTCTGTACAGGATGCACGAGGTCTGCGCGCACACGTGGGCGTTGCGCAAGCTCTTTGTAAAGAGCCCATTCTCGCCAAAGTAGCTCCCCGCCGAGATCTCGTTGATCTTCTTGAGCGTCTGCAGCTTCGTGGACCTCTTCCGTTTCCAATCTTTGAGGAACGGCGGTGGAGCGTTGGTGTTTGAAAACTCGCTGCTACCTGTAGACTGGTCGCAATCTCCACCTTCGTCCTCCTTGTCGTTGTCTTCGTCATTCTCGTCATCGTCATCGTCGTCATCAGGTGCCAGATCGATCGGCATGAGCACATCCAGCACCCCCGTGAACACAAAGTACATGTCGCTGCCTTCTTCGCCGTATCGACAAACGTATTGTCCACGAAGCACAACTGACTGGCTGAACTGCGACACGAGCATTCGCGTGACCGATCCTTCCATTCCACTCAAGAACGCCACTTTCGCGATCATCGGTTTGAGGTGAACCAGGCGAATATCCGTCAATAGCGAGGGCGGCAGACAGCGCTCGAGGATGTGCTCTTGGGTGATCGAGTGGAAGCGCTTGAAGAAGAAGAACGTCTTCAGGCGGTCTTCGAGACTTGGCGGCAGCTTGAAATGCAAGAGCACGTGGCGCACAGAGCTCATCTTTGCATTGAAGTCTTTGTTTTCAGCGTCCATTAACTCAATGATGTCCATGAAGTTCCCGACCACGTACGCGAAGAGGAAGAACCCCGAGGTCATCGTGATCACACTGAAGATGCACTGCGCCGTCGTTTTCGGGAGCTCGCCCGTGTTTGACGCAGACATTAGCCCAAACGCCCAGAAAAGCGACCCTGAGTATTGCGTGATCAAGCTCGAATGGTACAGCGTCTCGGACGGGAGCCACTCATACGTTCCAAATCTTCCCGCCTTGTCTCCACCGCCTTGATGTGAGTCGTGGCCTGAAAGCCCCAGCCGCGACGCGTTCGAGGCAAAGTCGAACCATATACATCCGAAGATGTGCGAGAGCATGAACGTGTAGTAGAGGAGCTTTAATAGCCGTAGCTCCGTCGTCAGCTTCAGAAATCGATTCTCGAGCGCTCGAAACTGTTGCGGGACTTTAAACAAGCGCAGCAACTTGTTGATGTTGACGATATCCAAGCGCTGAGCCGGATCGCTGAACCAGTTGATCATGTACAGTGGCGTCAACGCCAGCAAGTCCAGCACGAACGTTCTCGAGCGAAAATAGTTGCGCCGAATCTGCTTGAGGTCCATCACCTTGTTGCCATACTCGTAGTAACCGAGGCGCGAGCGGACGTAGACGTCCACAAAAAACCAAAACTCGAGAGAGGTAGTCACTGCATCCGCGGATGCATGAGTCGACTTCACCATCCGGAAGCAGATCTGAAAGAGAACTGTGATCCATTGGACCGTCATCACAAGGAATAGCCAGCTCTCCCACGCTAGCACACGTGCAGAGTCCGGGTCAATCGCGGTCGTAACGAACAAATGACGGAGACCTTTCTTCTGCTGCAAAGACGATTGCTGCGCCGACATGGTTTGCCGTCTGCTGTTCGCACCTCCGCCGACGTCTGTCTTGGCCAATTTATTGCCTAGCAACCGCTTCTCTAGCGCCAGCAGCTCGGTCGCGAGCTGGGGGAAGATGGCTTCCATGGCGCGCAAATGCTCGCTTGCCATGAAGAGCAGGATACAGGAGCTCGTTGCGCTCACGTGCTCGCCGTACCCTTCAGAGCTCTCTGACTGCAGCAATGACGCTGTGCCGAAGAACCCACCAAGTGGCATACCGCGCGGCGAGTTGTCCTCCGTGATCACACAGACTTCGCCTTCAAGCAGGAAGAACACGCCAGTCGCGTAGTCGCCCTGCCGGTACACGATCTCGCCTTGCCCGTAGAGCACAAACTTGACATTCTCAACCATGACATCTTCAAGCTTGTCCAGCACTGTGCGCACGCCAGCGACGAGTGCCAGCGTCTGCAGCACGGGGTTGCAGATGCTTCGCAGGATGTTGCGCCTGATAGACGGCGGCAAATCCGCGAGAAGTTCGCCAATCATTGCGCCTCGGTGGGACGACCACCAGAAATTCAGAAACGAGTTGACTCGGTGATGGATCGCCAAGGAGGCATTCTGGCGCCGAAGGAACAACTGGATACGAGTTCGTGTTGCAAAGAACTCTTTCTGCTCATACGCAGATGCCGTGAAGCGCTTTTGCACATTGTCGACGACGATCGCAGTGATCATGAATCCGCTCAGCATGAACACGATCGCGATTGAAAACTGCACGTCGCTGTCCGGCTCGATAGTCTTCCCCAACGCCGCGAGGACGTTTGTTGCGTAGTAGAGCGAACGGAAGTACTGCATCTTGGCGACGGAGCGGAACTCGGCACTCGACACCGAGTACACGACCGAATTCAATCCTTCAAAGTACGTGTCGTTGATCTGCCGCAGGTAGATGTCTTGCGACGGTATCCACGCGTCCTCTTCGTGGCTGAATCCTTCCAGGTGCGTCGTAGAGAAATGCAAGCACGCGATGATGTGGTAGAGCATGACGAGCAAAAGCCCGAAGAGCATCAACCGCTGTTTGCTACTCAGTCGAATGTGCCGATCGATTTCTCCCAAGTGGCCGCTCAGTCGGAAGACTCTACGCATCGACGTTGAGATGGTTAGTTCTCAACATTGCAGTTGTGCTTACGAGAAAGAGAGAGAGAAATCATCAGTTTACCTTAAAAGCCGAGGCGAGCGAAGGATTCCGTAAGTCCGAACGGACGAGGTAACGACTGAGTAGGGCAGCGCGCACAACAGATCAAAGGCAAATCCTTTGCGGAAATACCGCTCTGCACTCCGCACCGGGTTGGTGATTTTCTCCGAGTCGAGTGTAAACGAGAGGTTGAAATTCAGGTAAATGTCCACCACGAGGACAATGTCGGCGATCGAATTGAAAGTTACGATGGCCGGGATGGTTCTATTCATCATGGGGAACGACAGCTGAAGGGGGACGACGAGCCAGTTGTAGATCTGATTGAGCTGTGAGGAATGATTGGCCGGACAAGACAAGACAAGAAAAAAGTGTTAGGCACTGAGATTCAGTCACAACAAGACAAGCATGCTCTGAGCATCGAGCGCGTCCTTACCATGAGCGCGAAGATCCACCACATGCGCACTTCCGAATCCGCGTCGACGCAAGTCTTCAACAGCAGAATCCGCCATTGTTGCCAATGCTGTTTGTTTTGCTGGTTTTTTGTGTGCTGACTGTAATAGTTCAATATATGCTCCTCGCTTGGCTTCGGCATCGCGGATCTCGGCGATTCAAGAGTCATCTCGTCACGGGGTGAGGTCAGCTCTGAGATCACTTGCTCATGAGAGGGGAACACTTGGTTCGCTTTTTTGCTGAGCCAAGTAGCAGATCCTATGCTTTTCCGGATCAGCGCAGCGCTTGATGTAAGGCTATGTTGCGATGACCTTGACGATCGAGACTGATGGTGCAAATCAAAAGCGTCACTTGGAACTTTCGAGCTTGTTGTGGCAATCGATGTCTTTTTCGCATTCTGCAGAAGGTGCACGACATGATTGGAAATGATACCCGCGCACGTCGGGTATCCTTCCAAGACGCGCTCGCTATGGAAGCGCGAGAGTTTGTACAGCACTGCATACGTGGCTGAGATGACAGTGGCCGTTCGTGGACTCGTGGAGAACACTGAAAGCTCTCCAAAGCAGACTCCTTTCCGCATTTCGCGCACTTTGACACCGTTGATGACGACGTTAAGCACTCCCGAGTGGACGATATACATCGCGTCTCCGAAGTCGCCCACTTGGCACAGCGTAAATTGAGCAGGCACGGAGAACATCTCGAGCAAGCCAGTGAGTGCGGTGACAAACTGACCACTGCAGCCTGCAAATAAAGGAATCTGCGCGACTGTGTCTTTCAAGAGCTCAACTTGGATGTCCTTGACAATAGACGGACATAGCAGCTTTGTCGCTTCGCGGGCATTGGACTCGGCGTCTGTGTAATACCGCTACGAATAAAGAAAAATTGTTAGACACTGAACTGAATCGAGCTGCAGGATGGCGTCGACAATATTAACATACCTTCAAGTACTCGATCGCTTGCTGCTGCAAGTTGTCTGGAACGCGGTGGAAACGCAGAAGGTGCTTGAGCTGGTTGATTCGCGCTTCGAGAGCCTCCGTCTGCCCGCTTTCACACTTGGACACCATGAAAAATGTCGCCAAAAGCGACGTGAACAGCGAGAACCCGCAAAGCGCGACGATGATGGTGAAGATGAACTCTGGGATTTCGCGCGGCAACTCGCCCTCGAACAAACCTGACAGCAGCCCAAAGCTCCAAAACAGCGACGCCAAATATTTACCCCGCATGCTCAACTCGGTGGGTGGAGCCGCTGGTAGCCAGTGGTTTATGTGACGCTCGTCGTACCCAAAGCAGAAGCGCACGCATGCGACAAAGTGCGAGACGAACACAGTGGCGACCATGACTTTGAGCAGCTTGAGCTTCACAAAGTGCCGGGCGTAGAAATCGTCGAGGTTGGACACGTACTTCCCGAGCCGCCAACACCGAGTAAGTTTGTGCACCTCCAGCGTAATGCGGTTCATTGATGGCGGCACTGGAATTATTGAGAGTGGAATCACCGCGACCAAATTCAGGATAAAGCCGTACGAGGTGAAGAATCTATGTCGAGTCTTCCTCTTGTCGCGAATTACATTCCCGTCTTCGTAGTAGCCCGTGTGCGCTTGTACGTAGAAGTCCAGAAGAAACATGAACTCACAGCCGAAGAGCGCGAAATACTCCGGCGGCAGTGCCGCCTCAGAATCGTCGTGGAAGGTGAGTAGAAATGTGATGAGAAATATTTCAAAGAGAAGGCACGCAAGCAGCACTTGCTGCCAAATCTGGATCTCAATGGCGTTCGGGTCGGTCGCGTCTTCAATTTCATCTTCCTCTAAGAGCGTCGAGTTCCGTCGACTTAGCCGAAAGCTGTCCAGCACGCTCTCGACAGACTGTCTTCCCCTTGAGGCAGTGGAGATGACTGACCGAGCTGACTTTGTCGACCGAGCTGACTTGACCGACCGCCTTGACTTTGCCGATCGCAGAGACTTGAATGATCTCCCCGACTTGGCGCTCAGATGCGAGTGGAGCTTGGGTTGAGATGCTCCTCTGCTCGGCATGTCAGTTGGAAGATAGGCGACAGCTCGATGTTGGACGAAGGCTTGCTTGCTTCATCACAAAGCGCCACGGCCGCTAACAGATCGAGTACTGAATTTAGATCGCCCTCAACTCGTCGCTTTCAAATTGCGTTTAGAAGACTTTTGGTGAAACCTCTCGTGACGGCGAAGCCAAAGCCGGGTGAGTTCTTGGAGAAACACTCGGCAGCATTTCCAATTTTGCCATGTTGGAAGGTTATTTTCGAATTCTGCATGAGTTCACTGGGTCTCAGAATCGTCGTGGAAGGTGAGCAGGAATGTGACGAGAAATACCTCAAATAGAAGGCGCGCAAGCCACGTTTAATAGCCGCCAGTTGAGATTTAATACTAGTGTTCACACACTGCCGGCGTCGTGAACCCGAGACGCACCAGCCAACAACTGCAATCACAGACAGTTGGCTTGTGTCTAACGCTCTCGTGGTTCCATCGCTCGACATCCATTCACTCTCCTTCACCACCTTTGGCCTCTTGAGCTTAAGGCACAAGACTCGAGAACCACAAACACAACCTGGCTTATCATGGAAGAACCAGAGAGTAACTCCGGCGCCGAGCCAGACAGAAAGCGAAAACGGAATCCTGAATACTGGGAGCGCAGGAACCGCCGGGCAACAGAGTCGGCTACAGCGATTAAGAGAGGGCTCGTGAGGCTGAGCAAGGACAAATACATGACGGCGCTCCTGGAGATGCACGTTGGTCTCGCAAATTGGGTAGCCTCTCTGCTTACCACCTTGCACGTGACCAGACTCATAAGCAAGGGCAAAGCAGTCCCCACGGACTCGGCAGACGTTCTTCAGCCACTACCTGGCATCGATCGCCAACTTGGGCACTGGCCGCACGATCCGAGCGAAAGATAAGGACCTGTCTGAGAGCGTTCAGGCCTGCTCTTACTTCTTCCTGAAAGTTACGAGCTGATTGAGCGCACACCATCGCTAGCGGTCGTTCAGACTCAGAATCCAAGAATGGTCATCTAGCACTGTCACCATCTACTTCAGCGACAACGAATTGCGGATCGTTAAAAGCCTCATCTCGCTGCTGCTCAAAGCGAGTACTCAAGACGAACCCTCCCTGGACCGACTCGTCCTCCAGTACTCGCGGTTGCAGCAGTATCCGATCCCATGCACGGAGATGCGATGGCTCCAGTCGCTGGTGAATGAGATTCACAACAAAATACCGCTGCCGCTCAACCTCTCTGAGAAATCACACGCCTACCTATCGTTTCTGTACTTCGTGCTACAGGAGATCGAGAACTACAACCAAGATCTCAATGTGCACGACCAGAAGGACCCAAGGGCGGTCAAGCTGTTCACGCTTCTACCACAGAAGAACCTGCGCCCACTTAACATCAAGATCAGCAACACAGTGCTGAAGGAGCTGAGCAAGGAGCAGCTGAGCAGCTATAGTCCTCACTGCGTCGACATGCCGGCGCGCGACCTCTGGAATCACTACTTCGACATAGACAAAAGCACAGCCTCAAAGACAAGGAAATTTAACCACTTCATCGTGATGGACAGCGTGAGCGCGTCGGTGAACCTGATTCGACGGCAACGAGTACCATTTGAAGCCAGAGAGGAGAGCAATGTGGACGTCCTCTTCGCCCAGGCAGACAGAGTCATTGCCGTTGATCCTGGATGGGACCCTGTGTTCACCGCTGTCATTCACGACCAACAAGCGATGCACGATCTCGCAAAGTCGTTTCCGAGGAACAAAGCCAAGCACAAAGTCATAACCTGGGGCCGGTTGCAGTGGTACAATGAGACGGGTTACACACATAGGCGGAACTTGACCAAGCGGTGGACGGAGAAGGCTCCCGAGATCACCGAATTTAACTCTGAGGTCAGCACCGTCAAGACGACAAATCTGAGCGCAATTGAGTTTCATGCGCGCCACGTGCTCTCTAATCTTCCAGCCGTCTTGGACTTCTACTGCGCGCACCACTTCAGAAGGCTGAGATGGAAAACCTACATTCGCACCCAAAAGGCATTCAGCAAGATCGCCACAGATCTAAGCGGAGGGTCAGCGAAGACGCTAGTCGTCTGGGGAGACGCGCAGTTCCCATCAGCCAGATGTGGGAGTCCTGCGGTGCCCACAAGCACGCTGCGGAGGAAGGTCGGCTGCAGGTTGCGGACACTGGACAGAACGAGTTCCGCACTTCGAAACTTTGCTGCACGTGTTATAGAGAGATGACCGAGTATCGCAACCCGAGCACAAGCCAAGTATCCTGGATGCGGCGCGTTTGTTCCAACAACGTATGCCCACGCCGCGTCTGGGACAGAAACGTGTCCGCAGCGGTCAACATCCTCGCCCTGTTCCTCTGCCGAGTCCGTGGTGAACCGCCCCCTCCAGCCTTCCATAGAATCGTCGCACCCCGATCGTAGCACAGGTAAAGTGAGGATGTGAAATTGTTGTCCAGGAAACACCAGATAGTAGCGCGAGTCGAACATCCTAGGATTGAGCATCCCAGGATCAAGACACAATCATTATGTGGGGTTACATTACTACCAATAATGCCAGTTCGTACTTCATGCTGCCAACAGCACAGCTTGTTCGGCTGGGAATCACTTGCACACGTTGTACAGAAGTACACCAGATCTCAAAGCTCAGCTTTGCTGCTCTTCGTGTCAGCCTCGACGCCTGGCCTCGCGCTATGGCAGTAAGCCTCGCAGCGAGAAAGTAATTTGTAGTGTTCTTGTCACTTCAAGCGGATCAGCACACGATGAGCCGCGTCGTAAATCTCCGCGAAAGCTTCCGTTTCGCGTCCGTTTCGCGATTTATTTATTTTCAATCAGGTCGACCAACAGCACGGCTTGTTCGGCTGGGAATCACTTGCACACGTTGTACAGAAGTACACCAGATCTCAAAGCTCAGCTTTGCTGCTCTTCGTGTCAGCCTCGACGCCTGGCCTCGCGCTATGGTAGTAAGCCTCGCAGCGAGAAAGTAATTTGTAGTGTTCTTGTCACTTCAAGCGGATCAGCACACGATGAGCCGCGTCTCAGATCTCCGCGAAAGCTTCCATATGAGTGGAATCAATCCGCGGGTTGCGTCGGTCGAGATGTTCTCCCTGGACGTCCGCAACGCGCTGGATCCACAGTCGTCGTTCATCAAAGCGTGGCACCAGGTTCTGCTTGCAGGTGTGGTCTTCGAGTTCTTCATCATCCCGTTCGTGTTCACATTCAAGCCACATGCAGCGGTGAAGGAGACATCCGAAGTTTTGGTCTTCTACGCGTGGGAGACACTGTTCCTGTTGGACTTTTACGTGAAGCTCAACACGGGCTTCTACGAGGATGGAAACGTGCATCGAGACCTGCGCAAAGCGCGGATCAAGTACCTGAAGTCGGTCGAGTTTTTGATGGACGTAGTGAGCATCTTCCCATACTCGCTGCTTCCAGTCCACCTGAAAGCATCGCCAATAGTTCTCGAGATTCCCAAGATTGTTCGGCTGTGGAGGCTTCCGAAATACCTCACGAACCTCGACAACCTTTACGCCAAGCACTTTAAGGTCCTCAAGCTATCCAAGCTCTTGGTTGGCATCGTCCTGGTCTCCCACTCAGTGGCATGCGTCCGCTTCGCGTTTGGATATGATGTCCACCATTACAATCACTGGCTTCCCCATGTTCCAGAGCACGAGCAATCTCCGCGAAGCAAGTACTTAATGTCCCTGTTCTGGGCATTTGGGATCCTCTCGGGGCTCTTCGAAGGCGAGCTGCCACACACAATCGCTGAGTTCATCTTCACCATCATTGTCGCTCTGTGTGGCTTCTCGATCTTTACATCCCTTTGCGCCACGTTCTTCATGCTCTCCAAGTGCGAAAGCGGCGAAACAGAAGCTGCTGAAGGACGCATCAACCAGCTGAAGCACATTCTCGAGTTTCATCGAGTAAATGAAAATCTGCAAGTCCAAGCCGTGGAGTACTTGAGAGTAAGTTAAATTGCTTCCTTGCTCTCTTTGATGATGCCCCTGCTGTACCGCTGCTAACCAGCTTGTCTTGTGAGCAGCTTTATTACACTGATGCAGATTCGAACGAGCGCGAGGTAATGAAGCTACTGTGTCCCTCGATCGCCACGGACATCCAGATTGAGCTCATGAAAGACACCGTCAGAAGAGTGCCGTTGCTCTTGGGGTGCAGTGAAGAGTTCGTCATTGCCTTGACAAGTCTTCTCGAACGGATATCGCTCCCAGCTCAATGCACACTGTTTCAAGCTGGTGACTTTGGAGATGCGATGTACATCATTCACTCTGGAGTTCTCGATGTGATCGTCGCCAAAGCGAAAGTTCGCGAGCTTCGGAAGAATGATTTTGTGGGCGAACTTTCACTTTTCTCCAGTAGCCCACGCACAGCCACCGTTGTAACAACAACCTACTGCGTGCTTTACAAGCTGTCGAGATTCCACACCGAGAAAGTTTTGGACGGATACCCACGTGTGGCGCAATCGATCTCCACAGTAGTGGCACAATTCTTAAAGAAAGCGCAGGAGCAAAAGGCGCAGAAAGAAGTTGCTGCAACCGCAAATGCTCCGATTCCCGGCCCCCCAGTTCTTCAAGATGCCGCCGAGCTGTCGAACTCCAAGCAGCGACGAGGATCGGTGTTCACGTCGCCCTTGACTCAATTGCTACATAGTGACTCGATCGGAATTTGCAGGAAGAAGACGAACAATGTCGTCATGCCAATTTTCATCACGCCAGACAAACCTCCCGTAAAGAAACGCGTCCCTGCAACTGCCTCTGGGACTCCAGTGCCACTCATGCGACGCGTGCTGACGGGTAACAAGCGTAAAGGATCCGATTCAATCAAGGTATTCTATGATCAATACGTGAGCTCGACGGTCGCTTTGAAGACCGAGCAATGGTGGTCTTCGCTTCTCCTCAAACAGTGCATCGACGCTGAATCCACTCGTCGACTCTGGTGGCTGCTACTGCTTCAGGTGCGTCACACATTCTTTGCTTTGTTGCGCATCTGCTCTTCAATCTCACGTGATGCAATGTCTTCTTCTTGTTGTAGATTGTATTGGTTGTGAACTGGGTGCTCGTCCCACTTCAACTCGCGTTTGAGCTATTCGACAGTCCGGCGTGGTACATCCATGCCTTGAATACCCTGGCTGATATCACCTTGGTCTCCGATATTTACGTGAGCCTGAATCTCGCGTACATGCGCGATGCCGAGAAGATACTCAACCCAACAAGAAGCGCCATTCGATACTTGCGGAGTACGTTTCTGATCGACGTTCTTTGCGTTTTCCCGTACTGGATCTTTGCACCATCTATCCACTTTGCAATCATGCGCATCCCTCGACTGCTAAGGTAAGAAGCACAGGCGGCGAGCTGATCTGAAGTGTTATCATTAGCATCTAATGATTCGTCGTTGTCTTCTTGGTCCTTGTTTTCTTCAGGATTTGGCGAACCTGGGGGCACTACCAGGAACTGGACAAAATATACCACCTCCACAGCAAACAGCGTCTTCTGATATTCGGTATCGTCCTCTTCCTGCTCATCCACGTCGTCTGCTGCTTGCACTTCAGCGTGACGCACATCGAAGGTTACAACCCGATCGAAGATTCGTGGATTCCGTGCACCGATATCGAGCTCAGAAGAACCCCAAGCGGCACGTACATCGATCACCAGAATGTCACATACAACGCAAGTGACCCCTACATCATGCATATTGCGAGGATGCAGTATGCTCGGTCGTTTTACTACGCCGCAAACGTGCTCACAGGACTGGGGCGAACGATGGAGCCCATCGGTGATACGCAGTACACGCTCGCGCTGATATTCATGTTCAGCGGCTTCTTGATCACCGCGATCGTCGTCGACAACGTCCAGAAGCGCTTCACCGCATCAGCGTACGAGGAGAAGGAGTTTTTCGCTGTCCGCTCGCGCATCCAGTTATTCCTGCGACGTCAAAAGGCTCCTTTTGCAATCCATCAGCGTGTGAACACTTTCCTCAACTACTGGTGGGCGTCACATCGAGGAGCGCTGATCGGAGAATTATTGGTTGACTTGCCGCTGGGATACAGACGTGAGATACTGCGAAGCGTTTGTAAACCCGCGTTGCAGACTCTTGCCCTGCTTCTCGGTGTTCGTCCATGCCTGAACGAGCTTGAAGAAGTGTTTGTCGACAACGCGCAGTTTGTCTTGTATGGACAGGATGAGGTGCTTTACCGAGAGGGCGACAATGCGCACGGACTCTTCTTCCTCCTTGAAGGCAGCATCATGCTTTCCACTGGATCGGGAGGGAGAGCAAAAGATGTGCCGCAAGGAAGTTGCTTTGGCACGAGGTCCCTGCAAACAGACGAAGCGCACACAGGATACGCTGAAACTGCGGTCGCTGCAGGCGGATGCGTCATTCTCTTCTTCTCGCGACAGAAATTGGAGATCTTGCACAACGTTTTCCCGTCGCTGGAATCAGCGTTGACACGACTTGAAAAGCGTCTCCTCAATTCAAAGCTTTCCAAATCTGCCTTTTCTGGGCATGCTGGAAGCTCGTCTCACCACCAACCCTCCAATTGGCTTGTTCGAGTGGCCGCTTGCCAAAGCTCCAGTATTGACCCCGACTCGAGGATGATGGCTGTGTGGGAGACGTGGTTGTTCATCGCCATGACTCTTCAATGGGTATTGGTGATCTTGCACATCTGCTTTGGAGTTGATGAGGGTCATCATCAACTCGTGGACGGAGTTACAGTCTTGCTGGAATTCTTCTTCCTCGTCGACTTCTATGTACGAACGCGCCTCGGGTATCACGAGTTTGGCAACAAGGTGATGGACTTGCCTAAGATTCGACGGAGATACTTTCGGTCCCGAAACTTCTGGGTTGACTTAATCGCGCTGCTGCCGCTGTTCGCGCTCAACTGGGTTACTTCGTTGGTACGCCTGGAAATCTTCAACATCAACAAGCTTCTTCGGCTGCTCAAAGTGCCCACGCAGTTCCAAGCGCTGGAGCAGCGCTACGTGAAGTTCACGATGGAGCTCCGCATGTTCAAGCTGCTCTACTACACGTTCCTTCTGGCGCACATCTTCGGCTCGCTGTACTTCGACTTTGCATCCCATGCTTCTCAAGTGTACTCGCTCAGTTCTGGCGAAAAGCGACAAACCAACTTTGGCGGCAACAAGTGGCTTCCGTCAGCATCAGTGGGGGACGCCGACAGCAAATTTCAGTATTTCTCCTCGATATTCTGGGCGTTCGGGCTCATGTCGGCTTCGCAGCAAGGAGAGCTCCCGAAAAGCACAGTGCAGTGCGTGTTCAGCGTGGTCACCATGATTTCGGGGTTTTTCCTCTTCGCATACGTCGTTGGCAACTTCGCGGACATCATTGAGCTGGTAGATATCGAGAACCGCGAGTTCAATGAGAAATTGGGGTCAATGCGTCATCTATTGGCGCACTTCACGATCCCTCCGTCGATCGAGTCCAAGATGAAGACGTTTTTCTTCTTCAAGCGGTTCCACTCGATCACACAGGAAGAACTTCTCGAGCACTGCCTTCCGCCGTCCTTGGTGACAGACATCCGCCTGATCAATTTGCACACCATGATTGCAAAAGTACCGTTTCTCGGCAACATGGAGGAGTCGATCACGCGAATGCTGGTTTCCCATTTCAGCCAAGTGCTGATCCTGAAAGACGACTACGTCTATCGACAAGGAGACGAGGGGACGGACATGTTCTTCGTCTTCACTGGGATCTTGATTGTCTTGATCCCTGTCGGGTTGTCAAGAAAGCACGGCGTCTATGGGCGAAGTCGTGCGTCCAGCGGTCGAGGAAGCACTGTCGATATCGACGCCAAATCACTGAAGCAAATGAG
Source organism: Globisporangium cylindrosporum (assembly GCA_038050675.1). NCBI lineage: Eukaryota > Oomycota > Peronosporomycetes > Pythiales > Pythiaceae > Globisporangium > Globisporangium cylindrosporum. The sequence goes on along the minus strand of JALBZD010000403.1, from coordinate 12,905 downwards.
CGAAATCACCTCGGGCGACTTCTTTGGTGAAAACTCTCTGTTCTCAGATAACCCTCGGAACGCATACGTGCGGGCAAAGACCTCGTGTATCCTGTATTTGCTCTCACGACAGTCGCTTGAGATGGTATTCGAGTTGTACCCCGACTGGAAAAAGCGCGTTCTCCAAACTGTCAAGGTGCAGCAAAAGCAACAGCGGTTGAACGGAGCCTCGAACGACCGACATCAGCGAGAAGGAAGAGCTTCGCAGCGTAGCCAGCGACTGGATTCAGCGAACTCAGAGGACGAGCTCGACGACGGCAACCAGATTGAAGAGACTAAATCGATTCCAACCCGAAGCTTGCAGTCAGTTGTGATAAACCAGGGTCTTCTTCGATTTGTCCCAGCTTGGATCCGCTCAGTGATCCACGGTGTCGAGGCGCAAAGTCAACTGCATCTGGTATGGCTTCGGGTCATTGCGGCTTGCACTGGATACATGGCCGTGGTTGTCCCGTACCGAATCGCGTTTGACTCTTGCAATCGATGGACACCAGTCACAACAGTGGTGAATTTAGCCCAGATCTTCTGCAGTCTTCTCTACGTCTTGGACATCTGGGTCAACTGGAAGCTCAAAGAGAGCGAGATCTCCATCGAGATTTACGAGGAGAAGCACCGTGACTCGTACAAGTCCGAGCGAATGCTGTGGGACATCCTCGCGACGTTTCCAATCGACTTCTTGATCGCTCCGTTCATATCGAATAGCTTTTGGTTCTGCCTGCCTCGATGCATCAAAGTGAAGAACTTCGTTCATTACATGAACGAGATCAACCGGCAGAGTGTCTCGTACGAATGGGAACGCTTTAAGACCATTTGGCTTCTGTACATCTTGACGATGTACTGGACCGCATGCTTGTTTCTAGTCGTCGCTGAGCACGATGGATACGGCACTGAATGGAACGCGTGGCTGCCAACCGAAGACGTGCACATCACTGACCCGGCAAGCCCATCGTCTTCCCAGCTCTGGCTCCGAATCTTTCGCGGGAAGTTCTTCGCGGTCACTGCATTCGTGAAGAAGTGCCGCACATTTGTCCCAGAATCGACGTCGACCGATGTGTTTTCGATCATGATCTGCTTCCTTGGGCTGCTAGTCATGTCGTTCATGATCGGCGAGATCTCCAGCTTGTACATCTCGTACATCGGCAACGAGGTCAAGTTCCGCAAGGATCAAATCGAGGTTGAGCTGTATTTGTCGCGCTGGAAAATCGGCAAAGAGATGAAGACTCGCGTGCATCTCTTCCTGTCGACGCTCTGGTCTTCCCATCGCGGAGTCAACTATCAGCACGTCTTTGACGAGCTGCCGCGGAAAATCCGGCGACAGACAGTGCTTCACATCGTGGAGCTACCGATGAAAACATTGATGGCCAAGATTTTCCGCCCGCTTGCCCACGGAGATGTGACCATCTTGAAAGTCTTGACGAACGCGATCGCAGACCAGCTGCGCTTCGAGAGCTACCCGCGCGGCGAGATGGTAGTGGTCGAGGGAACGATCCCGAAAGGCATGTACTTTGTCGTGAAGGGTCATCTTGTTCCGTGTTCCGCAGCGAATTCTGACCTTTGCCGTGGAATTCGCTACAAGAAAGGCAGCTACTTTGGTGAGCAAGGGTTGCTGGGGTACTCCGTGAGCAAAATCTCTGTGCGCACCATGAAAGCAAGTGATTTGCTCTCGCTGAGCACGGATAGTTTGCTGAGCGCGCTGCAGTCTCACAATTACTTCTCGATCGCACTCAAGCTCGTCAAGGAACTGTTCGCCAATTTGCGCACAGTGCACAACGGCGAGATCCCGAGGTCGCGCGACGTGTGGGCCTCGCACCTCAAGAAGATCCTCGTGCGACAACGCATGGAGTGGGCTCTGAGTCTCTCGTCTTCACCGTCGTCCGAGACCAATCCCGGAGAAAGCATAGAGTCGACACCACCACCCTTTCTCCCATTTCCTCCAGTATCGCCGGCTGGAATGGGCGGCGTTGCCAGTGTGCAACCCAAGGGCGTGACGCTGTGGAGCGCGGTACTCGCGGGGGTGCTGGACACTGATACGCCGTACGTGTGTCTGCAGATGTTCGAGGCGTTCCTGGAGCTCATCGTGCCCGTCGGCGAGCTCTACGATAAGACGATGATGACGGCAAAGCAGAATGGCGGCGGCGCGCTCACATCCACAGTTCCCATCGGATCCGTCAACACTGGCGATAGTGGCAAACCCGACCAGCGCCTCAAAAGCATCGTACAGCAGATCGGCGTCGGACGCCTGCGCATCAAGGACGTTGTGCATAAGCTGTCGCGGCAGTCGAGCCAGTCGAACACCTCGCAGCGTAATCTCAATACGCCCTCGAACGACGATTGAGTCATTTCATTCCTCTTGGTCCTTGGCCCTTACTTGCGAGCGGTGGTCTTTCTCTGTTGCGTGCGCATTTTGCAAAATGCGGAATTGGATGCCAATCGTGGATGCTCCAAATGCAATCACCGCTTAAATGGGAATTCGAGAGAAAGGACACGTGGCGTTTAAGAGAGATATTATGGACGAATGGAGGGCTCTTGTCGTTTAAGTGAGAGCTACAAGATGCCACAACGAGCTGCTGACGGGGATGCCTATTTCATTTTTGGAGGGCTTTCTATATGACTTACACACCCATCTGACAACCTTACTCGTCCAATCAAGTGAGGCGCTCGCTCGCACATAGCCTCCAGGGATTACGTATGGGCATTAAATGAGCTTCAGTGCGGTGCCATCATGAGATCACCCTACAGTAATACATACATTCACTTGGTCCCTTTCCTGATGGCATGTGTCCTCTTTTGTGGTTGCTACTACTCACGACTATATTTGTAAGAATGGACAGAGGAACAACCGAATGTAGACATGTAAGCATCCGAAGCTCTTGTCAAGTGGCGTGGCTTTGAAGGCCTGGAGAACTCGTGGGAGCCTTTGGCTGCGATCCGCTCCGACGTGCCCGTGCTCGTGGAGCGGTATGTGGCACAGTCAAATGATGAGCGATTGAAGTAGCACCAGAGCAAAGACCACCAGTGACGGGATAAGTGCATGAGCAAGAGGAGCAAGCTCGGTGGGGTGATGTGGTGTTTGCTGGTGTGGCAGACACCAGTTCGAGCAGCTTCCTCCCCTTCCCAGCCATGGCGTTCTCTGGATCGTGCCGTTAGGTGTGGGCCAAGGCGCGGATGAACGTATGGTTGGTTAGTTCTGAGCATCAATAGAATAGCTTGTGGTATTCTCATGCTCAGTTCTAGTTACGCCTTGTGCTGACGAAGCGATACAAGTTGTGCGTTCGGGAGTTCCAGCTCCCAATCTGAGTGTTTATCTGTCTGGCGGCCCATGAAATACCACATGAGGTCTTTGAAGAAGGCGATCCTGCAGCTTGTCCACGCGAGAGAGACGCTCGTTCCAGTTGATGTGGGCAGTGCAATGGTGCAATTGAAGATATGGGTATGATCGGTCCGAGCGTGACGCACCTGGATGAGCTCCGAGGTGCGATTACTAGTCATGCTATTCAGAATTTAAGCTGTTTGAGGAGGAGCTGTCCATGGTTGATGTTATGTTTGTATTGCTCTTGCTCTCACGTACAGTCCATTTTCGCCTCGGATCGAGACACAATAATCGTGTGGGTTTACATGACTAACATGACATCATTAGCCACACACAGCACTTCGGCTCTTGACAAATCTTCGTCTTATAACATATTATTGACTAGTGTGCAGCTACCGATACAGTAATCTAGCTGTTATAAAATCTTCTGACACCCTAGCTTTCACTCCCACCTGACTCAAAACAGCGCACAGTCAGTCAAGAAAGAGCTGTTCAGACGTCGACGCTCATCAAGGGTGGTGCTTAACGATGCTTCCTCGACGCCAGGGAGCTACCAATACAGCGGCAGCTGCTGCTTCTGTTTCAGCGAGGAGAACGCCATACTTCGACCCGTGGGCAGCTTCTTCTCCGCCTCCACCCTCGTCTTCTGCTGCTTATACAAACAGCGGTGGCGGCTTCTTCGCGAACTCGTCACCGAGCGTCGACAGCGACCACACGAGTGACGACACAGGCGACCACTTTGACTTTGAAGACACGTTGGCGCTGGTCGCGACGCGGAGTACCATCGACGATGACGACGACGACGACTTCATGATCGGCGAGGGGCCGCTGCCGCCGACGGTGGAGAAAGCTATCTCCGCAGTCTACGAGGAGATCACGAGAGAAGAGAAAGCGGAACGAGGCGGCAGTGGCTGTGGTGGCAGCATTTGGGGAGAACTGCATTTCGGTGATGGCGACGACGAAGAGGGCAAGCGAACGAGCAGAGAATCCGCTGTAGCTAGTGCGTATACTACACCATCAAACAAACGCAGTGGCACCTCTGCTGTCCGTGACGACCAACTTGCTGCTGATCGCCGCGTAAGCAACAGTAGTAGTAGCAGCAGCAGCCACATCAGTGAAGCCGACTTGCTGAAAACGGGGGACCCGGGTGCATTGAAGCGCGCGCGGCGGTCGGAGATCGAAAAGAAGTCCAGACAGCGCAGACAGGTGTGTAAAGTGAATCCTGCTTGGTTATGTGCGAAAGTGAGGAGCTCACGTGCTCTTGTGTCGCCATTTGCTGCTGTAGGGACTGCTGCGACGCATGCGAGACGACGTGCATCGGCTCGAGTGCATCTACGCTAATCTGCTCGAAAAGAAAGCGACGAGCGGCGAGATCGACGCACTGGTGCGGCCCGCGAGACGGCCGCAGTCGGCAAACGACCTCAACCAGATGTATTCGCGGCTCTCGGTGCTCGCGCGCACGTTGACGGACGAGCAGAGCCACATTCGACGGCTGTTACAGGAGCACGATCTTTTTCAGCAGTTCGTTGCGGCGTCCTCGAAGGTCCCAGCGCCTGTCGCGGAGCACGGGATCCCCGTGAGCAGGTCATTTGACGCGGGCTTTGACTTGCTGTCGATCGCAGATTGCTACGTGATCGTGCGCGAGTCCCACGAAGCGATTTGCCGGTTCGAAGAGAGCGAGGAATTTGTCTCGACTGGTGCGTCGTTCATGGGCTGGACGGATCGCCGCAAGTTCGACGAGGTCACGTCTGCGTTGCAGTACGGCTTTGGCAAGAAGTATCCGCTGGAGAGCGCTGAGCAGCTGCTGCTGAAGACCTGGGATATGTTTCGCGACGAAGCCAAGATGGCAAAGCTGTCGTTTGACACGTCGGTGCGCATGAAGTTCGAGGTGCTGCAGGTCGTGAACGACGACATCTACATCATCCGCCGCGACCACCAGCACCCGGGCATGCCGTACACGTTCCTGACGGTGCACATCCTGTTCCGGCTGCAGACCCCCGAGGGCTTCACGCTCTGCTTCCGGTCGATCCCGGCGTCCAAGATCCAGAAGTCGCTCGAGCCGCACGAGATCTGGTTTGACGTCTTCCACTGGTGCGTTAGGTAGTTGGTTGGCTGTTGAGATCCTGGCTTGAACACTAACATTGTGCTGCAAATGCTGCTGATTGATTGATCAGGTCCCATTTCAACCACATTCGAAACGAGGACGGCGTGCCTGTGGGCTGCGAGGTGGTCACGGGTGGCTCCATCGGGGACCCGACGATGCTCGTCGCGCGCCACTGGCTCTTCGAGCTTATCATCTCGGTGCTGCGCTGGGAAAGCTCGTGCGTGAACCCGCTATTTATCAAATTCTAATTAGGCATCGTAGGAGACAAGCGACCGGCATCCTGTGGGTTTCGGAAAAAAATCACGAGAGGCATTGCTGAGATGGTAACCACACACATAAGGAAGGCATTGTTATTGATGTTGATTGTTGATAGATGTGTGAGGAGTAAACCTGTACAACAGAGACTTCCATAATGTGGGACGAAGTGATCGGCCGGGGGTTCGTAACTCGACCACTTCCATTTTCATTTTCATTGCTCCAAAAACTTTCAAGAGAAAATGACAAGCAAGATTACTCGCCGAGGTGTTTACGCCACACATGACAACCCAATATCCTCAATATCTACATATCCTTCCTAATTCGGTGAAATATGAAAAATATGTTGTAGGCAATAGCGAGAACTCGCACCTCTCATCGAAACTGTAAGCCTTGAAATCTTCACATCGTCATGCATACCTCTATATTAGTATACTTTTGTACACTTGCTTTACAGATAATCTCTGTCATTTTATTTCCACACTATCCTTGCCTATCTGAGACAAGTCTAGCACTGGCTCTCTCGGACTCAGTTAAGTCCGAAGCCGCCCTTGTATTCGAAGCACACTATTCGAAGTGTTTGCTTGTCTCCATCGTAACACCACATGCTCAAAGCAAAGAGCAAAAGTTGGATGACGCAACTCACTCACAAAGCACCAGAACGGCTCGATTGAGAGCCAAGGAAGAACAATTGATCCGCTTGATTGATTGCGTCCCCGTCCGTGCGTCGAGATGCAGCCGGTAGCGGCGCCTATGCGGCCAAATCAGACAGCCAGTCGCGGTCACAGCAGCCACGTCGCGCAACCACCACTCAGCATTCACGTGGATCCGCTCGTTTCTGCTTCTTCTAACAACAGCGTCAACGCGTTTGACGACCACCGACGGCGTGTTCCAAATGAACTCGGCGACGACCCCGCGTTTTCGCCGCATGACCTAGACGCGCTCGTGGCGTTCGATCCGCTGGGGGCAGTGGACTCGCCCAGCACAGTCGCGAGCGTCAGTGCTGGAGCTTCTAATGATGCTGCGGCTCATGTGGATAAAAAGCCGGCAAAGAACGGTACCAAGACCAATAAGAGCAAAGCTGGGAAGGCTGGAGGTAGTGGCAGCAATGCAACGGATGCGACGACGGCAAAGCCTGCTCGCCAGCGCAAGGTCGCAAGCGCCGCGAAGCGCGCACGGAGATCCGAGATCGAGAAGCAATCCCGCCAGCGACGCATGGTACGATCTTTCTCCATGGTTCTGTTGCGGTGCGGTATCGATAGGCATTCTGTGCTAATCATTGTTGCAATCCATCTATCCATCATAGGGAACAGTAGACCATATGCGCGGCGAGCTTGAGCTGCTCGAGAACGAGTACATGCGGCTCGTGAAGCAGCAGTCCGAGACGCGCGGCGTGATCGTGCACCCCAGGGAGGTCGAGGCGCTCCGACACAAGTACCTGGAGCTCTCAGCGGAGGCACGTGCGATGCGGCAGGAGCAGAAGCAGCTGCGCGTGATGCTCCACGAGCGGCAGCTTTTCCACGACTCATTCCGCGCGATGGCGGCCGAGTACAGCGACGACGACGAGTTTCCATGGAGCGCGGTGGCACACGCGTCGTTCGAGCCGCTCACTGCCGCCAAGTGCTTTGAGATCATCCGCGAGTCGTACGAGGTGATAACCCGCTTTGAGGTCGGTGGCAACTTCATCTCGTCCGGCGCGACGTACTTGGGATGGGCGGACAAGCGGCGCCTCGACGAAGATACGTCGTCGATGCACTTCACGTTCACCAAGCGCTTTGCGAACCAGAGCACCGAGTACCTCATGGAGCAGTCATGGAAGACGTTCTGCAACGAAGACGACATGCGCAAGAAAGTGTTCAGTCCCGCCGTACAGGTGAACCTTGAGATCCTGCAGGTGATCAACGACGACGTGTGTGTCGTGCGGCGCCATACAAAGTACGTGTCCATGGGGAAGGCGTTCCACACGGTGTACTTGCTCTTCCGCATCCAGACCGAGACTGGGTACACAGTGGGTTTCCGCACGATCCCAGCGCCGGGCATCCAGAATTCACTCGAGGAACACGAGTCCTGGATCGACATCTTCCATTGGTATGTTGTCCTGTTTATTATTGAGCTTATACTCATGAATGGAACTCTTCGTCTGACTACTGATCTATTGGTTGTTGTGGTTGATGCATTAGGACGCACTTGACGCGCCTCGTGGACGAGAATGGCGACGCGAGGGGCTGCGAGCTCGTGTTCGGCGGGTCCATCGGCTCGGCAGTCATGAAGTTCGCGATGCACTGGATGCTCGAGCTCGCCATGACAGTCGTGCGGTGGGAGAACGCATGCGTCGCACCGATGGCCATCAAGCCCTCTGCGTAAGTACCAGAGACAGACAGCGGAGAATAGGAAAGAAAAGAGCCGCTGAGCATGGCCACACACAGACACACACGCGCACACCTATTGTCACACATGCGATCATCAGATATTCATTCATTTCTTTCAAAGCAGACAGAAGTGGACGGATGTTTGTTTGCCTGTCGCTAACGTTATTTCATCATCTATTTTGCCTACTGTTTTTGGTTTTGCATGGACGAACTCAACCTGCTTGTCAATGTTCATGTATGTCTGCTTCGATCAAGCGAAGTGGGTACAGTCGGCATTTGTCATTCTCGCTGTCACACACATACACACACAGAGAGACGCTCCATAGAGATGGAGACATGCATGAGGCGTTCGTTCGATGGATTTGACCCACGATTTTGATCCGTTTGGACCTCGAATATCGACGACCTGCACTCTCAACTCATTCAAACTCCAGAAATCCAAGGCCCGAAAACCATCAATACTGTGTGTATCAGCCTGCGTGATTTTGCTTTGTGTAATCCTATAGATGTAGTTTTTTGGTTGCGCAAAAAAGCAAAACATTCCTTCATTTTCTAGCAAATACCTCTATAAGCCACATAGGCTGATAGTAGAGGCGTAGTCGAAGTGACCAATTAATCAAAGTCCATCCTCCCAGCTGTTTCTTTTCGCTCTGCCTCAACTCGCTGGATTTTCTGATGGATACTTTTGATTGGCCAAAAATCTATCACTTTTTGCTCTTTTCTTTTCTGTTCTCTTTCTCGAAGTAGGAATATTGGATTTTGTATAGGCAGATTGCGCACATCCAGTAGGCAAACGGTCCATCCAGCTGGCTCTGACGTCTCGTCCACACGTCTGATTCGTCGAAATATCCGCCAGAGCTCTGCCATTGGCTGAAACTTTTGTGTTGGACACATCATCTGCACTCTATCTGACGCGTTTCCTCAACAAATTCCCTCTTGCCTTTGCTCTCTTCTCTATCGCTCCGCTCATTTTGAAAACTCAAGCGAAGACCTCAAGCGAAGACCCCCAAGAAGCAGTCTCCACCAAGTCACCATGGCCGACGAAGGATGCGATATGATCGAGTGCTGCCTATGTGGCGCGCTCTGCGGCGCGTGCTGCGCGTCCGCGGCGGACGACGACGACCGCCGTCGCCGCGGCCACAGCCACAGCGGACACCGCGGCGGCCACGTGTACGTGCAGCCGGTGGTCGTGCAGCCGCAGTACGCATACCAGCAACAGGGCTACCCGCCACAGGGCGGCGCGTACCCTCCGCAGGGCTACCCTCCACAGGGCGGCGCGTACCCACCGCAGGGCTACCCTCCACAGGGCTACCCACCGCAGCAGGGCTACGAGGGCTACCCGCCACAGCAGGGCTATCCTCCGCAGGGCGGCTACCCGGGCCAGCAGCCAGCGTACGCGCAGCCTGCGACCGGCAAGATTTAAAGAAGACAAACATGAAGCGACCGTAAAGCAAGCTACGCAAGGACGCAAGCAGTTCTCTCTTTCTCTCTCTGAATCCGACCTACCCTCACGCGCGCGATTTTGACAAGAGAGTGAATCGATGAAAGAACCCCAAAAAAACAAGCAAGCGCGTGCCAGTGTGTCTGGTCTGTGCGGAAGAAAGAGCGATTGTGAGCCTCTCCTTCTTACCCATCTCTATTGTAAGTATTGATACCTCATTGTCTGGTATCGAACAAATAAACTCATAATGTATTTTTTTTCGTATCGAAATCGTTGCTCGTCTGCCTGCCTGCATCTTGATTAAACGGACTCAACTGCCGAGTCTTCTCATGGAGCCAGTGGAGCGTATTGATTTATTTTACTCACCAAGTGTCGATACATGACGTACAGAATGGAAGGGGTCACAACACTTCAGTGTTTAGTGTCAAGCCAGCACCTCTGCAGCATGACGCCACCATTGAGCTTTCTTTGCATCTCGACACCTTTACCATCAATGCCGACAGCATTCCCACCAAATCGCTCTCTATCAAACTGTATCTCCTGGGCGTAATCATTGCGCACAACGAACATGTTCCGACACGATGACCTGCTCTAAATCTAAGTCCTTCCTATCCAACTCTCCTAACGCTCTCCAAGTGTGGCATCTACCAGACCGAGAGCGCGTGCAGCTCCATGTGCTCGAAGAGCGCCGCCATCACCACTGCGCTGCTGTCACCACCACCTTCACCTTCACCACCATCGTCATCATCATCACCAAGGCTCAGCGCGATCTCACCCATGTGCACCTTCTCCGGGTAGTGCTCGTAGAGCCACTGGAAGAGCTCCACGTGCCCTCGTTTCGCAGCAAAGCTCGCCGCCTCCGACGTGCAGCCTACTTTTGTGCCATAGTGCGTATGAAGAAACAGCACGAGCTCAAAGTCGCCCTTCGCTGCAGCATTGTCCATTGCGCGCGCTGTGCAGCCTTCATCACGGTGTTCATGCAGCCAGCGCGCGACTTGGAGCGAACCGGCGTAGTCCATTGCGCCAGTTGTGCAGCCTTCTGTTCGATGTTCATGGAGCCACTGGACGATCGCCAAGTGACCGCCCTGGGCGGCCCAGTCCATCGCGCGCCGCGTGCACCCCTCACTGCGACGCGAGTGCAGCCACTGCATCGTCTCCAAGTGGCCGTTGAACGCTGCAAAGTCCATCGCGACGGTCGTGCAGCCTTCTGTGCGGTGCTCATGCAGCCACTCGACGATCTCCAGGTGACCGTGGTGCGCAGCTCGGTCCATGGCTCTGGTCGTACACCCCTCGCTTCGATGCACATGCAGCCATTGCACGATCTCTAAGTGGCCGTTGGTCGCTGCGCCGTCCATTGCGGCGTATGTACAGCCTTCACTTCGGTTCGCATGCAGCCATTGAAGAACCTCCAAATGACCTCCAAGCGCCGCGAGGTCCATCGCTTTGACTGTACACCCTTCTGAGCGGTGCTCATGGAGCCACTGCACGATATGCAGGTGACCAAACTGCGCTGCTGTGTCCATCGCTTCCGTCGAGCACTTGATGAGACTCACCGCTGCCTCTTGGAGCCACTTTAACATCTCCAGGCTGCCGCCCTGAGCCGCGAGGTCCATCACCTTATCTCTGACAGTGTCAAGGCGGTAGCCTGCTCCCCACAGGAACTTAGCGACGTCGAGATGACCGCCTTGAAGCGCGCAACGAAGCACTGCTGACTTGGTTTCTTGCAGTTGCTCGTCACCCTCGTCCTCGCTTGCTTGACTGGACTGCTCTTGTTCATGGAGCCACTTGACAACACGCAAATGGCCGTTCATCGCCGCTTTGCCCATCGCAGCACTCGAATATCCTGCTGCATCTGGATGGCTACAGAGCCACTGGAGCGTCTCCAAATGTCCGTTGCCAGCCGCGAGGTCTGAGAACACGGAGCTCCACACGACATTGTAGTTGTACGTCGAGCTGTGGTCGACGAACCACTGCAGCACACGCAGGTTCCCAACTGACGACGCTTCTTGTGTCGCTTTCCACACAAAAGCCCCCAGTGGCGTCGTCGGACAGTACTCGGCGCAGAGCCACTCGATCACCTCCATGTTGTCGTGGCGCACAGCGAACACGAGCGCGCTGTTGAAGCGGAGCGTGCGCAGGTGCGGGTCCATGTCGACAGGCTCGCGCGCAGCCATGCGAGGCAACAGCAAGCGCAGGTTGAGCTCGCAGGCGCGCGGCACGATCTTCGAAGCTCCATAGTCGAGAAAGTCGCTGATCGCTGCGAGCACGTGTGGCAACGCGCTTGCTGCTGCACTGCCGCGTTGATCATGGCGAGAGTGGCTGGCGCTCGACTGCGAGTGTGATCAATCGATCGACTGGTGCTTGGTGGCTGGCTTGTTGCTTCATTTCATCACCATGTTTGATAACGTTATCGCCAAAAATGGAGAAACGGTTCGTGGAAAGTACTGTCCGTGGTCATTTACATTCGCATGCAAAAAGTCTTGTCTTCTTGATGTGTGTGTACCTTAATGTATTCGCAGGAGCCTCTTAATCCTCTTATACGTGGGACCACTTGTAAGAGCATTATTTTATTTAATGTGACATCCCGAACAACTTCGATCTGGAATTACCGCAAACTAAAGCCTGAAGAAGCACGACTGGCCCTCCCCGTGATGGCGCAGCAACAGCCCCCACCACTGATGTGTGTTGCAGTCGCTGTCAGCCATGGCACGACAGAAGGTGCGGAGGACAAAGAGCCAAGCAGCAGTGCGAGGCTGCAGGTCGGTTCCCTCCCGCACGCCGTCGCGACCATCAGCGAGTGTCTGGACGTTGGCTGCGTGCCATTCTGGACCATTCCCAAGGCGTGCGAGCGCAATATCCTAGGGTTGTTGCCGCATATTGCTGCCCATGAGCCTGCGGATATGAACATGCACTACCGAGCTTTCCTCTTCAGCAAAGGGCTGGTCCACGCTGTGAAGAACGGCAACATGGAGATGGTCCAGTGGCTCTGCTGCGAGTACTGTCCACGTGGCTTTGTATGGAAGGCGACAGAGGAAGCGGCGGTGGTGGGGAACATCCCGATCCTAGAGTGGCTCACGATGCGCTACGAGTACGCCAGGGAGAACTCAAAGTTGATGGGCTTCGCTGTGAAAAACGGACACCTCGACATGATGCAGTGGATCTACGAGCACTTACCCGTCGCTGAATTCTCGGTTGATGAGGCGATGCACGCTGCTGTAGCGATTGGCGATCTGCCCGCTGTCCGGTGGCTTCATGAGCATTTTCCAGAACAACCTGGCGAGGGGTGTCTTCAAACGGCGATTGAGAAGGGGGATGTTGAGATTGCCAAGTTCATCTTCGAGATCAGTGGCGAACATTCCCACCCTCTCTCCCTAGGCTGTGCTGTGAGCA
>JALBZD010000402.1:0-29270 GCA_038050675.1 Globisporangium cylindrosporum | reverse complement strand
TATGGTATCTTATTTTGGGAAAATTCCAAAAGGTGACTCAAACCTCTATAAAGATGTTTTCGCGGCCACCCGATGCCAATCAAACAAAAAGTCCAATGACACAGTCTCTGGCCAGTTTGCTCAAAATACAATCCTCTGGCATTCGTCGCGGTCCATTCTCGTCTTCATCCGTTCGCCTCAGTCACGGACCGCAAGTGGCAAGTGATGGAGCAAATGGCGCTGTGGTCGCAGAAATGGGAGTCGAGCAAGACAATGACGGCGTTCATCCAGGGCGTGGCGTTGATGCAAGGGAAGCGCGCAGTGGTATCGACCAAAGGTGGCACGTTTAGGAGGCATGTGTGCTCGTGTACAAGCTGTGATTGGTTTGTGAATGCATTGCGCACTCGGCACAAGCAAAACGAGTCGTCGTGGCATGTGACGTCGAGCTGCTTTGAGCACACGAACTGCACTGGCGTTGCCAAGCCGACGCAACGTCAGGTCGCTGGTAGCACAGTGCTCAGAGCGTCTGTCGTGGCCGACAACTCAGCATCGGCAGCGACACTCGCAGAGCAGCTCAGGCTACAGAACGGCGTCGCGTGCGGTAAATCGCTCGTCCACCGAGCGGAAAAGGAGACGCTAAAGGAAATGTACGCTGAAGGCGCGCGTTCCATCGGTCTGCCCCCAAGCTACCTTCGAGAGTTGTCGGTTATCAACGAGAACCTCTGAATGAAGATGCACCAAGACTCAAGCAGTTGCTTCGAGTGAGCAGTCATCGCCACGGACGCGCAGCTCTTCACCAACGGTCAGCAAGTGTTCGGTGTCGACGCAGCGCATATGAAGCACCGACACTACAACGGAGCGCAGATTATTCTGGTCGCTCAGGACGGCAACATGGAGAACAAGATCGCAGCAGTCGCTCTCGTCCCGACAGAGAACACCAGCAATTACAAGTGGCTCTTCGGTGTCCTGGTTGCAAAAGGCTATCCGCTATCCAGCGTTCCTGTCTTCAGTGATCGACACCTCGGCGTTGTGTCAGCAGTAGAGATGCTCGACGTCCGCGTACACTTCTGCACTCGATACATCGTAGGTGAGTTGATTGCGTATGATGGTATGGTTGATGCTATGCATGTGTGATGCTCATCCACTCTGTTGTTTGCTAAGCAGGAAACATGCGAGCAGACAAGACGATAATGTTGACCGTCTCGCAGGAAGGTTTTGTGAGGTGTGCTCAAGCTGTGAAAACAGAGGCGGCTTTCTCCGCTAGTCTCGACCAGCTTGCTGCTGTGAATGAACCAGCAGCTGTCTACTTGAAATCGCTGTAGCCCGACTGTTGGGCGCTGTTCCCGCACTTCAAGACGGTCCCACTGTACGGCTGGCGCACGACTAACTTCGTCGAGAGCAAGCACGGTCGCTGAGGCTCAAGCCAAGGAAGCTCCTCCCGTACGAGTACTTCGGCGCGTACGCCAAGATCCTAATGGGGGAGCGCTTCAAGCGGCTACGTAATACAGCAGAGTGGAGAGCGTGCAGTCGCAAGGTGACGCCGAAGGCTAAGCCGAAGTTTCAGCACGAGATGATGAAGATTTCAAGCTACGTGGTTGCGTTCTCGTCGGATGAGCTCTGCTACGTTTCTCATCGCTCGAATCCAACGCGGAGGTGAACATTGGCGGGCCGAGCTGTTCATGCGCGGTCTGAATGCAGCATGGTCTCTCGTGTGCGCATTTATTTGCTGCTTTCCAGGCTGCTAGCGAGATGGACAAGGTGCCGACATTGTTTGCGCCGTACTACAAAACGGTGGCATACAGCAAGCACCTTCAGTCTCGTCGGCTGCCAGCGGAAGAAGCACTGGTGGCGGACAAGAGCATGCGCCCATCTCTGCATTAAGCGCAAGCAGGGCGTCCACGAAAGCGAAGGATTCGGTCAAGGGGCGAGCAGTGATCACGCAACGTGTATCACTGCAGGCAATGCAGTTCTCGAGATGGTCACAATATTGCAACATGCAGACACAATTAGCAAGTCCATACTCAATATGAATGCATTACAGTTTGCGCACGCAAAAGGATGTGATGTGACTTACCTCTGTGCGACTAGGCCTGCTGCGGTTGTTGATTGTGGACGCCATGGGCATCGAATCATTCCCGGAAGGAGGTCCTGCCATTTGGACTCAGCGCACTGGCGGCAAGCCTGACTCACACTTCACAAGTATGGTCGCTTTTGCAGTTCTATGTTGTGTGGCGGATTCGGGCTGTATTTATGCTGTTTGGTGGAATCGAACCACCTACCACCTGATTTTCAATCAGACGCTCTACCACTGAGCTAAAACAGCCGACAATACGCAAATATCAGGGAGTATCTACAATAGTATTTATGTCAGTTTTAGCCCTTTTGCTAGATAGATTGAGTAGTCACCCAGTCTAAATTCTAGTAATATAGACAACCTTTCAACTGAGCTAAAACAGCGTATGGAACGCAATGTGGAACTTGGTCTATTTAAACAATTAAGACTGTGTCATTAGATTTCAAAGTGAGAAGTAATCAACACCTTGGGTACCCATATTAAAAAGGTTTGAGTCACCTTTTGGAATTTTTCATTATTTTTTGTTTGTGCCACTTAAGATAAATTACGTGTGCAGTTAGTAATTGCAAACCATAACTTCTGATAGGTTTCAATTATTATGGTTTACAAATTTGTTTCAAACATGCAATACTCCTTTAAAATACAGCCTCATTTTGAGGTAAGATTATTTAAACCTCAGTTTTGAGGTTATGTACTTGTTTCCAGCCAATCAAATAGCGTAGATTCTGAGGTTGTGGGAGGTGTTTTGTCAGCGCAAGACGGCACACAGCGACATATGTCGGCACATGTCGGCGCATGGCGGCACATGACGGCATACTGGTTGGTACGGAATTGCGCCGACCCCAGTGTGTATTTTATTCTTTGATTGATCCGTTTTTGAATGAAAGGATCTTTTTTGCATTGTAATGCTGGATTGATTCTCCTCCGATAGAAAAACTAGTGAAATAGGGACACCAACAAAGAAACGAAACGACAGCTGCATGGACACGATCTGAGTCTAAATTTGAGTCTAACTTTGAGCAAGAGCAGGGCGAGGAGCCATGCATTCTGCCAACTTACTCCTCCTGTGCTGAGTTAAGTCTGATTGCTATGGTGTTTTGTGTTCTTGGCAGAATATCTCCACCACCCAACGCTGTCTGTCACATGCAAGAATGCAATCAACAAGGACAAAAAGGGCCTCAGTCAATCCGCTACTTCCTTCCTCCAAGTTATCTGATTGGCTAGCGTGATTTTCTACCAATGGTTTCCGCGGCATTCAGCTGCAATTTTGGGCCGCGGTACAGTTTTGGGCTGAATTGGTTGGTGTCAGTCCTCGTCACAGGTTCTCGCGTCGAGCGTCGAACGTTCTCGCGGTTGCGCAATTTGTGGCCACATAGAAGATCTGGGCTTTCTGATTCGACTAGTTTATCCTCCAATCAGATCGCTCGGAAAGACGAATCTATCGGAATTGTGCTTCGATTGGTTGCTATTTGTGGAATCAGCTGTGAGGTTTTATAGAAGGTTTTGGAAGAGATCGAGGTTTTTTACTCGTTGCGGATTTGCACGGGTCTTACAGTTGTCAACTTCAATAAAGACTCATAATATCTCATCCACCTCCTAAATTTGATGCATTCCGCAACGCTCACTTTGGCATTTGCAGCATAATGTTTGGAAACTTGGAAATCCTCGAGGCGTCACTTTATATAGCCTCCCATTATTTATATAACTAGTCTAGAATCTCATTAGAGACAATTACTGCATGAATGGTGCATTTTGGTGCAGCATCGCTTTCCTAATGGCGCATGCTCGCTCGCTATTTGCATCGCCACAAGCTCAAATC
Source organism: Globisporangium cylindrosporum (assembly GCA_038050675.1). Classification (NCBI taxonomy): domain Eukaryota; phylum Oomycota; class Peronosporomycetes; order Pythiales; family Pythiaceae; genus Globisporangium; species Globisporangium cylindrosporum. The sequence goes on along the minus strand of JALBZD010000402.1, from coordinate 25,398 downwards.
CTCAGTTCCCAACCAGCTCCAGCTACAGCAGATCAGCCACGCCCAGTTACGCCCAGCGCCCTCAGCTCTTTCTGCTCTCTCTGCATCACCCACAGTACTCCATCATCACTACTACATACGCACAGCGAATCACCATGCCGTCGCCGTCCGCCTTCGCGTCCATCGCGGCCAACGTGTCCAAGTCCAAGTCCAGCACGCTCGCGGTCATGCCACTGGTGCTCGCGTCCGCCGCTGTGACTGGCTACGCGCGCTCGACCGCCGCCGCGCACCACACCCAGGCCGCGCCGCAGGAAGAGCAGGCGCAACAGGACGCGCACGACGCCGAGACGCTGCACCAGCACGTCGTGTACCCGTGGAAGGGCACGCGTTAGCCCAGCAGGTTTGGTGAATGAAGACCCACGCAGGCGACATCAGAGAAAGAGATGAAAGCTTATTCGACTAAGAGACGGCTCGTCGCGTTGATCGATTGATCAATTGACCGAATGACCCGTCGCTCTACGCTACGCTATGCTCTCTCTCTCTCTCTCGCATGACGCACCAGAAAGACAACAAAACAACTCACGACATGGCGCTCGCTGAACAACACCAGCGAGCACGCGGACCCACCGCTTCCTCAAGGCTGCACTACCGCCTTGATGGATCGGACTACTCCTATTTACTTCCCTTTTTATAATAATCAGCATGAACCAACCGGTATTCCCTTCTATTTCGTTGGTTGCTACTGCGATTTGTGTATGGCGATGAGCCAGCCCACTCACTTTGGTCGCATCGGGCATTCATCCGCTGCGATTATGGATCCTCCGCATCCGAGTGGTGTATGGCATGCGCGTTGCAAGTACCTCTCACTTGCCAAGACAGCATGGTGATCATCAGGCAGCGCGCATGCATGCGGCAACTATATTGGACGCTCGGGGCTTATGCTGCGTTTGCTTGTTGTATGTGTACAGACCAACGAAGCAGCCAGTAGGTACATGCGACCTTGACCGGATATCTGCGCACGTACCTGCAAACCGTATCCTTCCTTTATTGGCACTCTTCCGCCCCTACTCAATGGTGGGATCTTGTCAATTGTGGCAGATTTGTTAATCGATCGAACAGTTGCACAACAGGAACACCTGGGACTTGAAAGGACGCGATCTGAACAACAGCAACAACTCTCTCTCTCTCTCTTTATGCCCAAAGCCAAACTCGCCCCTTGTTTGAGCAACATCATTGCCAGATATCTCCCACATGCTCGCGCCACGTAAGAAGCTCCACTCGACGCCGCTGCGCGTGTTCAGCAGCGCACTGGAGCTGCTGGAGATCACGCCCGCCGACGTGTTCTACGACGTCGGTTGTGGCGACGGGCGGCTTGTAATCCACGCCGCCAAGAGCCACGGCATCCGCGCGATCGGCATCGAGATTGACCAAGCGCGCGCGGAGCAGGCCAAGCGCGCGGTTGAGGAAGCCGGCGTGGCGCACCTCGTGACGATTCACCACGGCAACGCCATGGACTTTGACTACGCGGACGCGACCATCATGTTCCTCTTCCTCATCGAGCGCGGTCTTGGGTAAGTTTGTATGTGCATGAGGAATGCTTCACATAGCTATCAGTTGCTCTTAAATGTCATTTCACTTACAGTGTGTTGTACTATGTGAACGATACCAGTCTGATCCGCGCCAAGCTCGAGCAGCTCCCCGCACCGTGTCGGGTGCTCACGTACTTGTACAAATTCCCGGGGTCGCTGCGGCACGACGCCAAGCACTTCTTGCGTGCGAGGGGCTCAAGCGAAGAGATCGCGTTCCCAGTGTTCGTGTACAGCTTCCCCACCACCACAGTCTCGTTATCGCCAGAGCAAACCACTACTGCTCTTGCGAAAGATAACTGCATCTCGGCTTTATAGGATAGAAAGACATTGTCCATAAAAAATATCACCATGCATTTGATTTGGTCGATCTTCCTTTGCTGAACGCTCTATTACGGGATGCGAGGCAGTAGCTTCGACGTACTCTTCGACTTCTGCGCGCCGCTTGCTGGAGAAGATGAGGGCGAAGACGATGGCAGCGCGTACGCGGCGACTAGTGCTCCAGAACTCGCTGAGGAAGGAAGTCCTATACTTGGTCGCTTCTTCTTATTGCTGCTACTGCTGTTGCTCATTGCGCTGAGCTTCTTGCTGCTGTTGTTCCCACTGCCACTACTGCTGCCGTTGCTCTTGGATGTCGCCAAGCGGTTCTTGCCGTCCGTCGAGTCCATGAAGAGCCGCTCTGTGCTGCGAGAGCTCAGTGAGGCAAGGTACGACGCAGCAGACGACGATGCGCCTGGCAGCGAAGAGCGATGCCCCGTGCTGTTGTGCTCGGTATCGCAACTCGGAGAGGTCTCATTGCTGTCTGCTTCAGGGCTCCTACGAAGGCAAAATGGATAGATAACAGCATTAATTGTCACCAAGAGTGATCCCAGTTTGCCCAGATTAAGAGTGAGCGAATACATACTGAGGGAGTTTCTCCAGGGGGAGTGGCGGAATATCGTCGTTGTTCTCTTGGTGGTGATGGTACAGATCTCGATCATGCAGTGAAAGCGACGACGACGCTCGGAAAAGATGACTGCTTTTCATTGGACTGCTGCTACTGTTCTGTTTCGTACCTGAAGACGAGGTCTGGTCACTAGATGAGAGGTCTAAGCCGATCTGTGCCTTGATTAGCGCCATCGGGAGATTCGAGAGTTCAGCATTCGTCATCGGCTCGTTCGCGTAGAACTTCTGGATCTCCAATGATGGTGCTGCTGCAACTACAGATTGCTGCTTTGTTTTTGAAGTCACTGTCTGCGCCGGTTGAGCTGGTGTTGTTGTTGTAAATGCGGCATTGTTTGATACGCTGTGGGCTGATTTCGGTGGGATATTTGACGAGGTCTCGATCTCAAATGCCCCGCTCGATCCACTCCAAACAGACCGGTCTTCCATCGCAGCGCTAGTACTACTACTGATGGATCCACTTGCAGATGACGGCGCTCCTTTCTGTCGAAGCAGGCGCTGCAATTCCATTTTCTGGACCTCAGCCTCGCGCCGACGCTCGCGCTCTAGGTTGATCTCACGCTGCAGTCCATTGACGCTCATCTCTTTCTGCTGCTCAGCAACTTGAAGGCGAGCAGAGAGCTCCGAAATCGTCTCATTCGCCGCCCCCTGACACGACTCCAGACGCTGCGTGAGTGTCAACACCTCCGTGTTGGCTTTGATCAACTCGCTCTTGGTTCGCTCCAGGTTTTGCTTTAGAGCTTTGCAGTCGCTTTGCCACTGTTGCTGATGGCCGCTGGTCTGGGACCTTACGGACTCATACTCTTCTTTCATCGTCATGTACAACGACTCGATCTCTCGCTTTTCCTTCATCACCTTGGCCATATCGTCTCGGAAACGCTCTTCGATATCATGCATCTCTCTTGTCTTCGCATCAAAAGCTTGCTTCAGCTCTGCATTCTTCGCCTGGAGACTGTCTTTCGCATTCGCGAGCGGCGTGAGTTTCCGCTCGTACTCTGCAACTTTCAGCGCTTTCGCCTCCAACTCCTTGCTCAGTTTGTCGACCTCCTGCTTTTTTTGATCGAGTGTGTTGGTCAAGCGAGAGAACTTGAGCATCATCTCGTTCTCCTTGTCCGAGAAATGGTTTTTCTCCAAACGAAGTCCGGTTTGCAGCTCCTTCAGGTCCAGTTCCTTGCGACGCACGTCTTCGTCGATAGCTTTCAACTGGGACTTGAGAATCTCGTTCTCCTTATGCAGCCGACTCTTTTCGTAGGAAATCGTCTCCTGCGCGTTCTGCAGCTCGGTCATCAGGTCGTTGATCGTCGCGTTCGCGGCATTCTGGATTGACGTCATCTTGGTCTGCATCTCTTCCACCAGTGCGTTCGCGTCGTTGCCCTCAGTGCGTAAATCCTCAACCTCCTTCCTCATCTGCTCCAGCTCGCTTTGATAATTCTTCTCTTGCGCTCGTGCATCGCGTCGAATGAGCTCAAACTGCCGCAAGACGTCCTGCGCTTCGTCTGTGACTCGATGGAGCTCTGCCTGCAGACTCGACTTTGTGCGACTCACTCGCTCAAACTCGCCCTTCATCCGTGTGTGCTCAGTCTTGAGCGCTCCGAGTTCTTCCTCCGTGTCGTTTTGCTGCTGCGCAAACAGCCGCTTCTCTTCTTTTAACGCGAACGCTTCTTGAACAACCTGGTCATGCTGCGCCTTGAGACTTGTGTACGCCACTTCAAAGCGCTTCTTTTCCTGCCCGAGTCCCAGCAGCTGCTGCTGGTACTTCTCAATCTCCTGCCGCACACTCTGATCTTCGTTCATCCGCGATTTCTCAAGAAAGTCGGTCTTGGACTGGAATTGCGTCAGCATTTCCATCATCTCGTCCATCCGGTGGGTCTTGTCTTCCAGTACTGCGCCTAGTTCCTGCTCTTTCTCGAGCCATTTGGCTTGATCGCTCATGTATCGATGCGAGAGCGACTCGTACTCTGTCTGGATGCTGTTGAGCTGCTCCAGCATTTGCTCGTTCTCTGTCCTGAGCACGTTGCTTTGGCTTCGGAGCGTTTGGACCTGGGTTTGTAGCTCTTTCAGCTTCGCGTTGAGCTCGTCGACTGTGCATGTTGATCTCACGTCTAGGTCGTCGTAGTTCTCTCGCAGATCACTGTGCTCTAATTGGAGCTCTTTCCACGTGGCTCGAAGCTGGTCGAGCTCAATTTGTTTCTCGTTGCGAGCCTGGTAGAGCGCCTCCATCGACGAGTTTAGATGCTCCGCCTCTTGCAGCAGGTCCTTCTTTTCGTTCTCGAGTTGGTTTGTTCGCGTGCGTTGCGAGTCGAGACTTTTCTGGAGCTGGAGAACCTGAAGACCGCTGTTCATTCGAACTTCTTCCAGCTCTCTCGTCAGCTGCTGTACTTGCGCAGAGAGTTTGGATTCATTGCCGCCAGACTGACGCGACAGCTGCTGAAGCTCTTGCGCTAACGCCTTTGCGTCGGCTCTCGTCGTCTCCAAGTCGATTTGAAATCCCTGGCATTGCTGCGAAAGCTCTTGCTCGCGCTGTCGGAATCGTTCGCGATCACTGTCAAGATCCTGCTGTGCGCGAAGTACCGAGATCTTCATTTCGTCCATCACAGAGCTCAGCTGCACAAACTCTTCGAGCGCTGCAGTGATTCGTGAAGGGAATGAATCTGTCGAGCCACTTTCAAGATTTCCTTTTGATGAAAGCAGCTGCATGCATGTTCGCAGCCCATTTTGGTGGTGCTCCCACTGAACTTGGAGCTGCTCATACCGGCACTGGGTGTCTTGCAGCTCGCCCATCATCTGGTGAAGCTGGTTGTTCATTTCTTGCAACGTTGATGCCTTTTCAGTGCCGTTTTGCTGCAAATGCTGGTTTTCTTCGTCAATTTGCCTCAGTCGCCCCTGCAGTTCTTCGAGATTTGAGCTGGCTTGTGCAAACTTATTCTCCATCCTCGTGAGCTTGTCCTCGTAGTCGAGCGCTTGCAGCTTCCACTGCTCTTTTTCATCCATTTCGCGCTCGACAGTCTCCTTATGGGACTCCTGGAGGCGCTCCATTTCGTCGTGGAAGCGCTGCATCTCGCGCACCATGAGCTCGTTCAGTTCCTCTTTTTGCGATCTCTCATTCTGGAATTTTTCGTTGAGCTCCTGGAGCTGGGTCTGCAGCATCGAGTGGACGCCGAGCTGCTCGGCTTTCTCATTTTGAAAGTGGTGAAAGCGTTCACTCCAGGCGGCTTGCGACTTTTTCAACTCCCCCATCACACTCGTGCACTTGCGCTCGAGCTCGTTTTCGCGCTGCTTGGCTTGCTGGAGCTCCTGGGTGATGTTCCACAAGTGCTGGCCGAGCTCTTGCTTCTCGCGGTCGCTGGTTTCAAGGTGGCCGCCAAGCTCATCGAGATTCTTTCTCAGGCCTCCTCTCTCTTCCTCGTGCTGATTGAGCACCATGCGATGTCCTTCTTCTATCTTCTGCAGCGCTTCTTCGAGAGAATGGCACCGCGACGCTGCTTCCTCCAGCTTCTGCTGGGTTTTGAGCAGCTCTTGTGAAATATCCTTCAGGCTCTGTTCATAGCCAACTTTCATGTGATCGGCCTCACTCTGTCGTTTCTTGATCTCTTCGTTCATGATCGTGAGCTCATCAATGTGCGTCTGCTCACTTTCTTTCAGGGTCTGAGTTGCTGAGCCAAGCTCTTGTCCCGTTTGTTCAAGCTGGAATGCAGTCTCGCGCTCTTTGTCTTGTGCGGCCGTCAGCTGTTGAGTCACCACTGCGAGTTGGCGCTTCAAATCAGCGATTTCCTGCAGCTTCTCCTTCCATGCGTTCGCTGTCCCCTCTGATTCCTGCTTCATCTGCGAAAGGAAGGAGCCAAGTTGGGAGATCATGTGGTCTTTCTTTTCGAGCCGCTGGATTAGACTTGCGCCGTCTTGGTCTCCATTGCTTGCTGCGTCCACAGAGTTATTGGCTGGAGAAGGACCTTGAACTGGTTGCGCGCTACCAGTTCCTTGATAGGCCGATCCAAAGTGACGTCCTGAATTGTCGTCTGTCACGGAATTCATACTTGGAGCTCGAGGAATCGTTTGCGGCGCACCCATATATTGAGAAACTGGGAATCCCGGAGCCATGGGTTGAATGCCTCCAGAAGGGTACCCATACGCTGCAGCGGCGGCAGCTGTCATTCCCTGATGATGCTGAAGCTGTTGCAACTGATACAGGAACCCGTGATCTGGGACTCCTATCCCAGCGGTCTGGGTGGATATCATGCTCTCCATCGCGTAGGGGAATGCCTCATGCGGAGGGGATACCATTCGGCTGCTGCTCTGACCACTACCAGTAGGGTGCGTCTTGTTATCTGTAACACTCCGCCTTTTCTTGCCGCTCGTTGGCGACATTCGCGAAGAGAACGACGACGAAGACGATAGAGGGGACGTGAGCGCAGTTCGCCCCGACGCAGGCAAGAGTGCTCGAGCGCTTCCATTCGACTTCATCTCTTCCAGGCCAGGAGCGCTTTCTTCCGTCAGGATGAACTACGAAGCCTACCAGATGACATCAAGTGGAATGCATGCAAAGGGTGGGTGAGAGGGGTTCATCAAAACGAGCGAGCGCATCAGTAATAGCAAACGTATTTATACCTGCGAATCGCATCTCCGGTGAGTTTTTCACTCATCTCACAGTCTTCCTTATCTTATACACCCTGACGCTTGGCACTGCTAACGAGCAAGAAGATGGTTAGTGGGTAAGTTTATCCAAGTTTTTTATCGTTTATAAGAAGAGATCCACGAAAAAGAATCGATACGAAAATGTAATTGGCTTCCAAGTAAACCAAATGCGTGGCATAAGTACTATGTAGTCCCCACCTCTCTTTCTCTCTCTCTGTTCCGGCGTCTCTCGTTGACTTACTCGCACGCCAGCTTCGAGTCAAAGCTGCTGAGCGTAATCGCGAACGCCTGCAGCGGGCACAGCGGCCATCTAAAGTCCATTGTGAAGAGGTCTTTGCCCACGCGACCAAACTGCAGCACGACTGTCTCCTGGTCCTCGGGGGTCACGAGCTGGAAATTCTTCACCGACGCCATCGTCACGCGGCCGTTGAAGTTGAGCACATACGCGCACACCTGGTCATTCCAGCGCGGCGGTTTGTTGATCAAGTACGTCAAGTTCGTGTGGTCCTGCTCCTTGCACTTGTTGATCATCTCGTCCTCTTTCGTCAGCGGACGCCAGACGACGCGCGTGCCGTCTTCGCGGACGCGTGGAACGCACACTTTCATCTTTCGCGGTCCGCGATGGCCCAGCACGTTCGCTGCATACATGGAGATACCGAGTTCTTGGCGAATACCCGCAGGATTCGATGTGATCGTCTGCGTATCCGCATCTTTCGGGTTCACGCCGTTGTCGTAGATCGCAAACTCCGTGCCGAGAAAGTTCGCGCGCAACTTGCCAATGTAGTTGTCACTCCCACGGCGTGAGAGGTCGCCTCGCTGCATCGAGATGAGGTAGTTACTCGTGCGGTTCTTTGGGCGTTTCTTGGCTGTGAGCAAGAAGCGATCACCCTCTTTCATGTACAAGCAGTACTCTGGGAACATCTTGTTCGCGCCAGACTTGTTGCGCTCAATGTAGCACTCGACCACGTCGTAGGCCTTCGGGATCGGACGCAGCAAAAACGCCTTCATGTCCGCCATGTCGAGCTTCGGCTTCTTCACAGTCGCGCTACCACGAGGCTTGGACGATGATGGATCGTACGTGGTCGCGGCATTGTCGTCGTTCCGCTCGTCATCGGATGAGAAATCGGGCGACGCAGATCTCGATCTTGAGCGCGAACGAGAGCGTGATCTCGAGCGAGAGCGGCCACGCGCAGTCACATGCTAACAGCGTATAAAAATGATGAGAAAAACAACCTTTTGCTACCTTTTACGCAAGCAAAGCAAAGATCAAGGCTTACGTTTTTGGAAGTGCCTCGGGCTCTGCGGCTGTCATCATCGTCGTCATCGCGATCACTTCGACCTCTGCTCATTATTCAGATCGAGAGCCGCAATGTTAAATCTCCACATACGCCTACGTATACAAAGCAAGAAGACAAGAAAATACATACCCGGTGCGCTTTGCGGCAAATTTGTCCGTCTTCACTGGGACAGGCTCGAAATCCTTGCTTGCACGACGGCGATCAGTGTAGTCGTCCTTGTCCCGCGAAGTGCTGCGCCCCCTGTCGCTGCTGGTGTTTGAGCGGCTCTTTGGGGTCACATCGCGGTCATCGCGTCCGCGATCACGCTCGCGATCGTTTCGATCACGCTCTCGCTCGCGGCTGCGGTCGCCTCCTCCTCGTTCACGCTCGCGCTCTCGTTCGCGATCACGGTCACTGCCACGCTCGCGGTCCCAGTCACCTCGACCACCGCGGTCGCGCTCTCGGTCAGTTGAGCCTCGCCCACCTCCGCGCTCTCTATCACGGTCATAGTCCCGGTCGTAGTCTGCATCACGGCCACCGCGGTCTCGGTAGTCTACTCCTCCTGTGCGACGGGGCTTCCTGTCGTCGTCATCATCCACACCACGACGAGGATACGAAGCGTCTGCGGTGTACCCTCTGCTGCCACTGCGCGCGGTGCCGCTGGTGCCTCGACGCACTGGGACCACATCGTCATCGTCGTCATCATCTCGACCGAATCGCCTACGTGAAAACGAAACAACCTTGCGTATTAGTACGAGTGTTCTAAACGAAAGGCAACTAAGAGAATATTCTTACGAAGGCTTGTCGTCAACATCCATCGATCGTGGAGCCGAGTACTGCTTCGGAAGCGACGTGCGCACGACGCCTATGTGCCATATAAAAGCAATCATTAATATCGCGAGTGACATGCCGTACTGTGCAGATTTTTAGGCATTATGCACATACCGCCGCCCATCCGCTCTTGGAGTTTCTTCTTCTGCAAATCGCGCTGCTGCTGGATCACATTCGTGCGCGAGCCCGAGAGGTAGTCGTCTCCGCCCACAATCGACTCGATATCCTCATCATCCTTGAGCGAATTCGGGTGCGGCGCGCCGTATCCCTTGCCGCTGCGCTTGTCGTCAATCGAGAGCGACTCGACGGTGTCTGAGACCGTGTCCGCCATGGAGCCTCGTTTGGGCTTCCTCCCGCCGTCATCCTCGAAAGACGAGTCGTTCATAAACATGCTCACACGCCGGTCTCCTCTGCTTTACGCCGCGCTTCTTCTCCTCCCAGCTATTCCCCTTCTCACGCAACTGCTGCTAGTGCTTCAAATGAGGCGAGGCCGACGACGCGGTGGGGAGGCGCGCAGGTCCGCGCTCCGTTACAAAATACGCGCTCGTGCTGGCTGCTGCTGGCGTTGAACACACGAGCATTGGGCGTACATAATTAGCAGCTTTCATCTGGGGGGGGGGTTTCGTTCTCATGTACGGACGCAAGGCGGGCGAATCGTCATGCGGGAAGAGGCAGCAGCAACGTGGGCTGGAAATAGCGCCAATTGGTGAACTGCACGGGCAGCATTGGATGATTTGCTTCTCCGCAATTTGGAAATTGGGTTCACGCTGTTTCGTGCCTTCTGAAGAAAGATTCAACCAATACAGTCTCATAATTACGTTTAATAGGCTTTACTAAATATTTTTCTTAAATTTTACTCTACAAATTAACATATATATTGTTTGCAGATTACATACTAAGTTTTATTACAAAAATACATTATATCAATTCATTTTAGCGAAATGAATTGAACTCATTCATGTTGTCAATTCGTAATTGAATCGAGATGTGAGCTTAGCCGGTGCTTGCGCAATTCATCGTTGAATCGCGGTGCGGGGGCGTGGTGGACAACACCTTTGAAACAAAAGAACCAAGAAAGCTCATCGGAGGATCAAGATCTTCCACGTTGGCTTCATCCTCCCGCTTGCCTGCCTGCCTGTAGCTGCACTCCCCACCCTCTCTACGTCATAGTCGCCAGCACCACCACCTGCATTCGATCTTACTCGCGCGCTCCTGTCTTTTTTTGTGGAAGCCCGCGACAAACAACTCTCTCTCTCTCTCTCTCTCACTCTTGCAACTAAAGAAAAAAAATGACGCAAGCAACCAACAACGCGAGCCGACGCAAAGGATCGGTCAGTGAGAAAGACAGCAGCAACAGTGCCGCTGCAGCTCCGAGACGATCGCAAACACCATCACGTCAGGATCAGAAGAATGGCACTGGTGGCAATAGCAACAACAGCACCGGTGCAGCGAAAGGCAAAATGATGAGCAACGCGCGCTCGACCTCTGCTCCAAAGCAGCGCGGCAGGAGCAGCACTGGACCGTCGTCAAGTGGATCGCTGCCTCCCCCACCTTCCAAATACGAAGTTGCGCTGGCGAGAATGAAGAAAGAGAGTGAGGGAAAGAGCGATGAGGAGCTGCAGTTTTTGTTGCAGCAGTTGCTGCAGAATGCGCAGTTTGAAGACGCCGCGTACCTGATCTCCGCGAATGTGTATCTGGATGCAAAGTTCAAGACCTCAGACGTCGTGCGCTTGATGCTGGAGGCGAAGCAGTTCGACCAGACCGCGCAACTGATTCGCGATATGAAGCTGCAATCGAACCAGCTACTCGTGACGCTGTTCGTGAAGGAGCTGGTGCGCTGCTCGCAGTTCCATGCCGCCATGCGTTATGCACAGGAGATGGTGCAGAACTTTGGCAAGAAAGATTTCGGACCGCGCGACCAGGAGCGACCTTCCTGGACCCCACAGGCGCTCATCCAAGCCATGCTCCGCGCGTTCCAGTTCAAGACCGCGCTGAAATTCTCCAAGCAGTTTGATCTGCTGGATACATTCCCGGCGTTACCGCTGATCGCGAGCATGTTTGAGGCTCGTCAATGGGAGGATGCGATCTCGAGTGTCATGGTGCGTGCTTACAGTCGCTTAGCCTTTGCATCTGCTGACGCGGATCCCGACTCTGACTCTGACCTCTTACTTCTCTTGCAAATAGGAATACCGATTGTTTACAGACTTTCCGATTGAAACGTTGATCATGAAGATGCTGGGCGAGAGACAATGGTCTTTGGCGGTGAAATGCATGGGCAAGATCCAACAAAAAGAGCTCCTGGACAAGTACGTGGACGCTCTTGTTCGTGAAGCCGCGCGCGCTGGAGATTTCATCGTGGCGCTGCGATACTTGCGCGAGTACAAGCTGGATCAAGTGGGAAACAAGCCGCTGTTGCAGTTTTTGGTGGACGCGATGATCACATTTGGCGAAATGTACAAGGCGATCAAGTATGCGATCAAGTTTGGTCTTGACAAGGAGGACCCCGAGGGTGAAGAGACTGGGGTGACTTCGTATGCCACGAAGAAGCTCATCGCGAAAGCGATCGAGATTGGACAGTTCCACATCGCGACGACCTACATCAAGAAGCTGCGGCTGAAGGACCAGTTTGTGAAGGAGCTTGCCGAGATGGAGCAAAAACAGCAAACGAGACTACGCGAGTTTCGTGAGTTTGTCAGCTTTCGCGAGGCGCAGTTCAACCACCCGACTGCTCAGCGCCAGCTTTATGCGCTTATCGGTGACAAAATTGCAGCTGATGCGATGGACATCGTGGAGCTTGACCCCGTGTCTGTCGATATGGTGTTATCAGAAGTTGAAGAGATCATCCCAAGAAAGAAACGAGAACTTGCTGAGCAGAAAGCTGAAGAATCAGTCTTAGAAACCACGAGCAGCAGTCACGACACGAGTCTTCAAAGCTCCACTGAGCGTCAGTCACGCTTCAACTTTGCGAGAACGAGTGTTCCTGGTATCCAGCCGCCCTCTCTTCCATCGGGTATCGCAGCAACTCAAAACAGCAAGTCCAGCCAACAGGAACACACATACGCACCACCTCCTGGACTTGCTCAGTTTGCACAGCCAGCAGCCCCAGTCCGCACGGAAGAAAGCTCTTCAAGCTTCAACTTTGCGCAGTTTGCGAGCGCCTTGCACTCCAACGCCCCGCCTGCCCCGGTCCCGTCGCCGACTCATGCTCAATCGCTTCCAACGCCACCAGGTATGCAGCACCAGCAGATGCAGCAAAATCAGCAGTCAGCTCCGATGTACGCTCAGCACGCACCGATGCTCAGCAACCACTTTGGCAGAGGACCAATCCCCCCACCTCCGTTCGCTCCGTCGTATCACCAGGGCAACTACGCGATGCAGAGTATGAATCCAAACCAAGCACCGCCGCCGCTGCCATCGTACCTGATGCCACCGCCTCCCTCAGTGCCACCTCAGCAACAATACCCAAGCGGAAACGGCAACTTGGGTATGGACATTGCTTCGCTTGCTATGCAATTTCACTCCAGCGGAAATGGACATGGATTCGGAGCTCCATCAGGCTTCGGGATGAACAACCAAGGTGGTGCTCCAGTCAGCTACCCACCGCAGATGCCGCCAAATGCTCCTTCTTCTTCTGGTGCGCCACCAGCGCTGAACCACTTGTTCCCGTCATTCGTGCCGCCGCCGCCACCTCCGCAATTTGCGCCGCCACCTCGATCGTCGTTCAAGCCGAGCATCGGGTACACGTCTGTGACGACAATGCGTCAAAAGAAATAGATAGATAAGTTTTTTTCAACAAGTAAATTGCATGATTCATTCAAACCAACACCCATCGCAATTCGGGAGAGTGGTTGTTCTTTTCTTGTTAGTGGGTGAGAAGTCCAGGAAGGAGATTCATCCAAAACACTCTTAGATCGCGCACAAACGCGTTGTTTCCTTCACCGTTCCTCTACACACAAACCATCATGACGAAGCTATCTCACTCATCGCATGGCGAGCTAAGTATCTACTCCCGCTTGGCTTTTGGATCCTTGAGCTTGCTGTCGATCTCTTCCCACGCTTTGCCACGGATACTGAAGAGCCGAGTCGCACGCTCCGCAAGTGAGCCACTATAAAAAATCACACAATTTCAACATTGCGGTGTGAGTGAGTTCCGGGTTTTCACAATAGCAGGCATCAGTGAGAAAATAACAATGAGCTTACCCGCATTTCAATCCTCGGTGCTGAAGTTCCTGCTTCAGTGCCTCAAGTCCGAGTTTCTCGAGCTGGTCTGGACTTTTAAACTTGCTCAGATCGATTGGCTCATGAGGAGGTCGCACTTCTTGTTCAGGCTTTTCAGTCGCAGTTACAGGCATAGCAGCAGTTGCCATCTGGCCATTGCTTGACTTGTCATTGGAGGTCGTCGCCTCCTTTTCACTGTCGACGGTGATGGCGTCAATAACCGATTGAGATCCCTCTTCTTGGTACAAAAAGGGTTGGGCTCCGATGTTCACAAGCAAGATCTCAGTCTGTTCGACGCTAATCGCTGGGGAAAAGCCCTTTTGTCTGAGATTCGCCGTGTCGAGACACTGAATCCCCTCGAACGCGACGCCCAACACTTCGCCATTCTTGGAGAATGAGATCTTACCTTCATCCAGGTCCAAAAAACACCCGATGACGTCGTTCTTCTCCCAGGACGATCCGAATTCACTCTCCTGGCCATTCGTCCACTTCAACTGGCGGTTGCCGTCATACGACCACGAGCGTGCGTGATCACCGACGCCATCTCCGGTCTCCGAATTGGCTGCAAATGTTCCGTCCGCCCAGCCAATCTGAATGACGCCGTCCGTAATGAGTCGAACCTCGTAGTACCACTTACCCGTGGTCACGCGACAGCCAAATACAGTAGCAGTGCCAAAGTTGCTCTGTCCACGAAGCTCGCAGAGTCCGTGCTTGAAGGTCGTACCGACGTTGCCGTCCATGGGCACCAGCCAGAACTCGGACGCTGCATCCGAAGAGCGCAACGACACGTGCGTGGCATCAGGTGGTAAAACGCGCGCCTCTTCCAGAATGGCTTGCTTCGCCTGCAGCTTGTTCTTTACGTTGCGCTTACGCATTCCTTGGCGGATCGCGTCACCAATGTCGTCTGGGATCTCGCGCTCGTAGTCAACGTAGCTCTGCAACTCTTGCTGCTTCTTCTGGTACGCTTCCTCTTTCTTCGACTTCTTGAATTCCGTCAGCCCCACGCCACGCAGTTCTTCTTCGCCGTGCGCGTAGTCGCAGTCTCGTCCACGAGGACAGCCCCACCATCGCGGCGCATTCGGAGGTGCCGATCGCCCGTTTTCACGCGCTTGAACCCAGCTCTTGCACAGGACCGTGTTGCGGCGGCGCTTCATATACGACTTCTTGACGCCTTCAGCCCACGATGGCGTCGCCAAGTACCACCCCGGGATGCCGCTTGGCGTTTCTTCGTCCATGATCTCCTGGTCTGTGACGCCCTGCTTCTTGCGCTGCTCGCGTGCCTCACCGTCATCTCGCCACTTCTGGACCGCGATCTCTTGATTCACATGCCGCAATCGACGACCGTTGAGGTCGCGGCACGCGCCAAAGCTCGTCGTCGCCTTCGCACCAGCTCCCTTGCCACTGCTTCGAAGCATGGCGCCGAAGCCGCCCTTACCACCACGCAAGCCGCCGCTCAATCGAGCACGCACCAGCACAGGAAGGCTTGGCACCAGTGCATTTTCGAGGAGCTTCTTGCCATTCGCGTAGAGATCCAAGAGATCCGCTGGGACTCCCTCACGCGCCTGCACCTGCTTCTTGATAGCATCGACAGTCGCTTGCGCACTCGGCAGCGAAATGCAGAGCGTGCGGTTGAACTGCACGAGGAACTCGATCTCGTCCGCCATCATTATTGCTTGCTGCTTCTAGTCGATTGCTTTGCTTTGCTGTTGTCCAGGAGCCATCTTTCGGTCCTTGGTCTATATACGTAAATATTTATAAGCTTGGCATGACCTTTGTATAGATCTACAATTTTGGTCATAATGCATAATTTTACGAGATAAATGTATTAATTTAAGATTTATTAATATATAATCATCTATAGCTGTAAATAATGAAATGCAGTTGAACTATCCATCTCAATCGATTGATGATGTTCACAAGAATCATTTTGTGGATTGGAAGAGTGTGGAAATGGTGGCAACCGCGACGCGAATGGTTGCGGCGTCGCTCCTGGCGGTGACCGCTGCTGCTGCGGCACGAGAACACGTAGGAGTACGTACGCATGCAATCGTAAAGCACTTGCTGTGGTGTCACTCTGCACTCTCTCCTTATCATCGTCGTGTCTAACAATGACGGTCTCTTTTCTTCAGGACACTGCTGGAAAGCTGGGCTTTCAACCCATTTGGGGTGTCGCGCTCGCGCTTACTGCCATCGTTGTGACGCAGCTCGCGCTGCACTTCAGGGCTACGACAACAACGGCATCAAACGCTAATGGGGAGAAGCAGGAAGAACAAGTTCAGTCGGTGCTGCAAAAAGACGAAGCGCTTGAACGTCAAGCTGAAGTGAGTCCACAGGCGTACCCTGTGGGTACATTGGTGAACACCAAGGCGCATGGAGCGGTGAAGGTTCTCGCGTTCGATGCGGAAACGGAGACGTACAAGGTAGAGACCAGCAGTGAAGACGGAGTGAAGACTGTGAATCTACACGAACAAGAGATTGAAGCCACCGAAGTCGCGGATTTTTACATGTACCCGATCAAGTCATGCGCTGGGATTCGTCTCAACTCGGTGGATATTACGGGTAAGATTAGAGTTTGTTCTTTTCTAGAGTTACTATGCAGTATCATTCATAATTCTTTTTTTGTTTGTTTGTGGTTTTGTTCGCAGCGAAAGGGATCTTGCACGATCGAAGCTGGATGTTTGCGGACGAAGATGGTAAGTTCATCACCCAGAGACGTTACCACAAGATGGCTTTGATCGCCCCCAAGCTTCTGCCGAACATCGAGAACCCAAAGGTTTGAATTTAGCTCAGTGTGCCATTTTGTGCATGCATGTTTCTAACCTTGCAAATGCTTTTTTGATACATTCTATCAGTCGATCCTGCTGACTGCGCCGGGCATGGAAGATCTTGAAGTGCCAATTCTTCGTGAAGGACATGGAAAGGAAGCCGATGTCCGCGTTTGGGGCTCAAACATGGTTGCAATTGACCAAGGAGACCGTGCATCTGAATGGATCAACACTTTCCTGGCGGATGTTCGTCGTGACAGAAAGTTGCGCTTTTTCCGTGTGAAGGACTCGTTCAAGCGTGCGACGGATCCAAAGTACGCCCCTGACCACGAAACCGGTAAGCTAGATGTGATGTCTCTCATTGTATGTAATATTTGAGCATGATGTACTTACAATGTTTACCTGTGCTAGGATTTGCGGACGGATTCCCATTTTTGTTGGCATTGGAGTCATCCTTGGATGAGCTCAACAAGTCACTTGATCATCCGGTCCTGATGAACCGTTTCCGCCCAAAGTAAGTGGAAACCACGAACTGCTGTTGTTGTATTGCTTTCCTACGACTGACGATTTTTTTCTTGTATGTTGTAGCATTGTGCTCAAGGGGAGCCCGCCGTTTGCCGATGAATACTGGAACTGCTTGGTGATCGACGGCATCCTTTTCCGCAATGTCAAGCCGTGCTCCCGTTGCAACCTCCCATGCGTTGACCAAGCAACTGGCATCAGTGATCCCAACCGAGAGCCATCCAAAACTTTGACTCGACTTCGCAATGGTGAGTTGCTGGGCTTTACGGATGGGAAGAAGTACGAATGCTACTTTGGATCTAACCTCGTGGCTGAACGCGTTGGAACGCTCAAAGTGGGGGCACGTGTGAAAGTATTGACGATGAAGGACGAGATTATTGCTTAGCGAAGGAAAGTATCCATAGGTACATCGGGATTGCGACTACCATGTATCATCGAATGTACTTTTCATTGCTATGTTAAATTTGGTTTAGTTCATTAATGTTTGTTCTTGTAGCGATCGCCTCCGCGGACGCTGGGGAGTGAGCAAGCTGAGCTGGAATTGCTGAGACCACAGGTTGGGCTGGCAGCACTGGCGCTACACGTCATATCTGACTCCTTTTCTCTTATCGATACAGATTTGGACGGCGAAGCTGGTGAAGCTGCAACTGAAGAAACGTCAATCTCTTTCCTTGGGTCTGGAGAGCGGTACGACGATATAGGCATTTCGATCTTCACTGGTGATGCTCCTTGTTCGGAAGGCACTCGCGGATGAAGATTCAGTGGCTCTATCTTCACAGGCGATGGTGAGTCGTGGCTTTCTTTTGGCTTCAGAAAGTGGTCACTTGTTGGGACTGGGCGCGGATGAACAGGCTCGAGGTTTGCGAAGTGATCTCCCACCCTTGGCGATTTTGGAGATGCCAAACTGTGGTCTAAGATCTTTGAGCCACTATGCGACAGCCTCCGAGCACTCGGTGACTTTCCCAATTTTTGAAGCGATTCAAGATTGAGCTCCAAGCGCTTTGGCGCGTGCCAATCCCGTACCAGCATCGCAATGAAATCGGCGTGCTTGCTCAATGATGTGCTCGACGAACTGCTGATCTGGAAGATCGCCATTGCCGCTCTTGAACACACAGCGTCAAACAGTGCGACATCGCTGATTCCATTTGCAAAACTGATGCCAGTGCCTCCCTCGATCAGTCCGACTTTCTTTTGAAGAACTCGCAAGCAGTTCAAGAAGCGATCGAGCGACCGACCCACGTATACCGGGAGTCTGTGGAGTGTTTTGGAAGCCTTGACTGCGTTCGACTCACCATCGTGAGCAGTTACCGCATCAACGACATCTGCGTCAAGCATCGGTTCCGCCAAGTGCTCAAGCCAGTCCAGCAGCAGCACTGGATAGTACGCAACGGTGTCGCACAGGCTGGTTGCTTCTTCCCAGTTTGTTTCCCCGACGTTGAAGGCAACCTTGACTGGGAAGAGCTCCTCCTGTGATATGTGCCGCGTCAAGTTGCTCAGCGTGAACGAAGGCACTGGTGGCGGTGGCGTTGGAGACAAAGATTCCGACCCAGTATTCGCAGAGTTGAGGAAGCTGCCCGCATGCCCGTCGCCGACATTTTCTTCGCTTACCGTGGCGTTTCCGTCGAAGGTACCCTTTGTGTGTGAGTCTTGAATACCTTGGAAATCGGCCACGAGCTTGCCGTCGATTTGAGGAAACGGGATGTGGTTGATGAACGCGTGGATGACTTGGGCAGGTTGCGAGTCTACAGCTTTTTCGACTTCCTCGCACAGGAAATCAAGCACTTTTGGCAACGCGAGTCTGATTCCCGACGTTTTCTCGCCATGGACCGTCCGGTTTTGCTGCTCAATCATCTCGCCGACACTGAAGCGATCGTGGATGTACGGAAGCGCGAACACCATCTTCGATGCGTTAAAGTACTCGTGAAAGCTGTGCACGAACTTGGCTTGAGCGGAGGTTTGAACAGAGCCGGGGCGATCACGTCGTACAATCTTGATGGCTTGATCCGGCGGAATGTTGTGCATGAAGATGAGCACGCAGGCAATTGAAAGTCCCGTGCGCCCGTACCCAGCGTGACAATGAACGGCGATCTGCAAAAGCACGTAAGTTTATACTTTTAGTTGTTGCTTGGCTTCACTTCAAAGTTCTTGTGATTGCCGCTCACCTTTTGGTGCCCTTCCAGTAGAATCGACGCCATGACTTTGACGATATCCATCATGTGCGGCAGCGTTGGCGTTGTCATATCCTCCCACCCAAAGTTGTAAAAGCGAACTGTTGTGCAAGCGAGATGACTAAGCGATTAGATCGCAAACAGCAAATCAAGATGTCCAAACCTCTCAAAGATGACCACGTACTGCTGTGCGCCATGAGATCCTTTTCAGGGTCGTACGGGAAGCCGCTTGGACCCAGACCATCGCCGCAGTAAGGGTGCTCCCCGGGGAGAGTCAGGTTGAAGACTGCAGAGATGCGCAACCTACGGTAGTCAAACAACGAGATCTGCATTACGATCGAGTGATTGTGGCGATGTTGAGAGAGAGAGAGAGAGAGAGAGAGAGAGAGAGAGAGAAATGCGACTTACTTTTGAAACTGCTGAGCAATCTGGTAGTCCTTCATCAGTCGAGACGACGGTCGCATCATGCCCAAGACTCGGTCGGTGACCCAGTCGGCGTGCAGTCCAAGAACCGGTGAGTCAGTCTTTGCCAGTGCGGCGCTTTCGCTGCAGCGTTTACACTTCGCGCCTCCACAGAGACGGCATTTCACGGTCAGCGTCTTCTCCCATTCCCGAGCCTTCACAGGCGAGCCCATGAGACGCAAGGTTCAGCCGACCAACTGAAAAGTGATGTGGTGAGCGAAGCTGATGGATGCCTTCCGTCTTGTAGCGGTTCATCCAAGTTGCGGTCGCACCGAGTACAGGCGCGATAAGGTAAGATTTAGAACTTTCCTGACACCGTGCCTCTGTGTTCTGCTTCTGGTTTGTGGCTAAAAATTGATCTGTCATATTCGTGTAGCAGTCCTGAATTACTTCTCATTCCCGCCTATATGAATGCGATGGTGCGCTTGAGTTAATGCGCATTGTCCAGAAATACCCTTCGGCTTCTTGAACGATGAGCGCCACAAACGCGAGGGTTTCATCTCGATCATTTTGAGACCTAATGTCGTCTGTGTTTTTGGAAAAGCACACCAAGCAAAATCGCTTGTGTTTGGTTGAAGTATGCTCATCGAAGAGTGTGGGCTATGATCCTAGCCTTCCGTTTTGCTGCTGTTTGCGCACAGCGCAACTGAGTTGACTGAGTTGACTGAGCCAACTGAGCCACATGGGACACAAACATAACTTGGAGCGGTTAAGCAATTACTGTGCGTAGCCGACCTTCGTCTCGAGCTTCCCTGACCAGCAACAGAGTAGATTCTTTGTTTTTCAGATTTGAGCCGAACGAACCCAATTCTCGTTATGCGTCCGGACAATTTTTGCTGGTGAGCGGAAACGCACTATCCACAGATGATGCTATTCGTAGGTATCACTATTTATACTGATTCGCGCTGGTTTTGATGATAATGCTTGCTCCCTTTGCTGAGTGCTTGCTGTGTGTGACAGCAGAGAGCCTGAACACAAAGTCGCTACTGCCTCCACTGCGTTCTCGTTACAACCACCTTTAGTCGCTGACCGAGAAGAAATGAGGCACTTCCAAGCACGGAACCCGATTCTCAATGCCCCCGTCGTAGGGAACGCCTCTCCTCCAAATGCTACATCAGGAGACCGAATCATGGCAGCGAGCGTCGCGGAGCGCCGAGTGATGAAGAAAGTGGCCCAGCCCGAGCACGCGTACACAGGGTAAGCTCACCAACACATATTGGTGCCACAAGATAGTCCGAAAATGGTCTTTGGATTGATTTCTTGGTACAATTTTGCTTGTTCAGGTGCGTTCCGCAGCGTGAAGAGCCCGAGGTCGACGGCCTACCAGTCAAGAGGAACCCACCGATCCTCGGCTACAAGGGCCACCTGCGGAACGCACAGGATCGCATTGGCACGACGTTCACAAATGGGCTCGAAGCTGCGACTCGACCACCTGAGCCCGTTAGTCTTCGAGCTAGCAACCAGAAAGAGTTCTCAGGAAAGCAACCGTATCACGACAAGAAAGAACACCGACAGACTCACCACCAGCAAATTCGCTTCCAGGTTCCACCACCTCAAGCAAGTCGACACCACAGCCCGAGCAATCGACCAGGAAACGGATACGCCAAGCCGCAAATGTCGCCTCGCTCAAAATACGGAGCGTTTGAGAATGCCAGCGGCTACGGCGAGTTTCAAGCGAAGCCCATAATGTCAAAGCGGTCTGAATACAGAGAGTTTGAGAATGCGAGCGGCTATGGAGAGTTCCAAGCCAGACCTCAGATGTCTGGACAATCTGGATACGGAAAGTTTGAGAATGCGAGCGGCTATGGCGAGTTTCAAAAGCCACCAGCAATGTCAAAGACGTCTGGGTATGGTGCATTTGACGATGCGAGTGGCTACGGCGAGTTTCTTGCCAAGCCGCCTCAGATGTCCGGACGTTCTGGATACGAAGAGTTCGAAAATGCGAGCGGGTATGGCGAATTTCAATCCAAGCCGGCGACAATGTCGAAACGATCGGGATATGGAGTTTTTGACAATGCAAGTGGCTACGGCGAGTTTCTAGTGAAACCACAAATGTCCGGACGATCTGGATATGGGGAGTTCGAGAATGCAAGCGGCTACGGGGAGTTCTTGTCAAAGCCTCAGATGTCTCCACGTTCTGGATACGGAGCGTTTGATAATGTGAGCGGATACGGCGAGTTCCAGGAAGCACCACCAATGTCTGGAAGGTCTGGGTATGGCGCCTTTGAGGATGCGAGTGGGTACGGTGAGTTTGGAGCTCCTCCACCTCCTGAATCAGTAGCGTATGGGGCTTTTGAAGACGCGAGTGGTTATGGCGAGTTCATGGAAGCCCCACACGAGAATCAGCACGACTCTTCCCCATTCAGAGCCCTGAAAGCGAATAATGAGGCAGGTTATGTGCTCAAATATTCGGAATCCTTGGACAAAAAGTACCAGCAAGCAATGAAAGCGGTCGGTGGGAAAGAAAATGCGCTCAAGCTCTGGCACGCAGCAGCTGCGACGATCTCTTGCCGCCACCGCAAGCGCACCGAGTTGCTGCAGAGCATCCGACGCAGTTTTGAGAAACGAGAGCCCAAGAGTATGAAGAAAACCTGCGTGGATTCTGGCAATTTGCCATCCATTTTCATGTTCATATGGACTGACAAACCAGCAATGTTGGATCTGTGCTTGCCCAACTTTGTAGATGGCGGAAAGATGACGAAAGCGGACCTGAAAGAAGCGCTGCAGAGCTTGGCGTGCGTGTTCACCGACGACCAGGTCAGTGAAGCCTTCCAATATGTGCGAGGGTTGAAATGGACAATGTCGTATTCAGATACCCGGGCTTTATATTTGGATGAGCAGGTCACCGCGCTCTTCAGTCTCTACGACATGCATTGCAAAGGTACGCTCTTCGCTATTGAGAATGGAATCAAAAACAAGATATCCACGGACTGCTATCGTTAATGCAACGGTCTAGGAACTGTGCCGATGGACACCCTGCTCATCGCATTGATCGACTGCCTTTAGAACAAGACGATAGCGAAGGAATAATAAGTTATGTCTTGAGTATTAATTACCAAGTGTGTGTATGTGTGTCTACCCTACATAAGGAGGGTGTGTTGCTTTGTCGTCCTCGTTGATGAAGACAACCCGCAGTAGGTTGAAATATGAGCCCTATTATGGAGCTCTTTAACCTAGGCTCTCTCGTACGCCACCGTCTCGTCAGGGACGTTGCTCTCCACGTCGTCCAGGTCCAGCGCCACGGCGTGGTCGTGCGTGCGCAACAGAAGCGCGACGCAGATCAGCAACAGCAATAGCAAGAAGCACGTGACGCTCCAGGCGATGCCAAAGCCCTGACTCCACTGCACGGCCTTGTGCAAGATTGCGGCTCTGCAGGCGCTGTATGGAGAAGATATCGCTGTTGCTGGCACTGCACCCACAGCAGCAGCGTTGGTGTTTTCGGATGACGAGCTACAAAACAAAGCTGTCGAAGCACTAAAGCCGCAGTTGCTTTGCGTCCACGAGACCACAGATTCGAACTCGTTGTAGCCCTTACTCCTTTCACAGTACACGCACAATCGGCTCCATTTTGAAGACAGTGGTGACGATTCATTCGTAGTACTTGAAACCTGAGCCTGCTTGCAGATCGCTGATGTGGCGCTACCGTTGCCTTCAGTACTATTGCCAACCGACACCAGCTTGTCGAGTCCGAACACCAGCAGCTCATTCAGCGTCGCGTGGTCACAGAAGTAGGCTCTCTGGGCATCGCAGTAGATCGTATTGAAATGCACTTCCACCTGGGCTTCCTTGCTGCTGCCATTCGCATTCAATCCGCCACTCGCCTCCATTGCCGCTGGGCTGTAGGGCTTCTTGTGCCAATGCGCCGCCTCATTGCTCACCTGGAACGCCGAGACGACGAGAAACACCATCGCAACGAGCGTGAGCGTGAGCGCCATACCATATACGACCAGCAGCTTTTTGAGCCTCAGCAGCGTCACGATCGAGCCGAAGACCACGAGCCCGAGCAGTACGCCGCCGACCACGAGCATGCCCGTGGCGAACGTGTCGGCGTACCGGTCGAAGGCGCCGCGCACCACGTCGATCCACTTGGAGTGCATGAGCTGCGTGCGGAAGTGCAGCATGAGTGCCGCCACAGCCACGAGCCCCGCGTTCACGACCGCGAGCACGAAGAAGTCGCGCGAGCAGCAGCGCCGGCGCACGTAGAGCTCCGGCTGCGCCATCTTTATGAGCTGATGTGGAGGGTGTTGTGTAGAGGAGGGGATTAATTTAATAATGAGCGGCTCATGGACATGGACAGAGCGAGCGCACATATAGATCGTTTGTTTCCTCCATGCATCTGTCTGTATATTGGGCGCATACATGTACTGTGGTGATGAACGCGAAAGCCTTGGATACACACAGGAATGGTTGAGGGTTCAAAAATCCAGCGGAAATAAACAGAATACACCTCCCATTTTAAGTCTCTATTCTTCCAAATATATTAATGTGGAGTATATAGGTCATTTAAATACAGTATGAATTATAAGATGTTGCAAAGAGGGTGATTTAGATAATATGCAGGCTGCTATATGGAAATGAGCCGTTGGGTTTTTCGTTTTTGTACCCATGTTTTCCTCCGCACAAAATTTTCAGTGTTTGGGTAACAATGGCGGTGGTTGATCTCAGACCGTCTATGGTTCATTTCATTACCTCACTCCGCGGGCTTGCTTTGCTTTGGCGCAAACCTGGAAATCGCTTGCACGACACAAGTCCAAGCCAGTTCACCAAGAGACAGCAGTCTGAGCCTCATTCGTATCACTAAACACAGCCCAGCAGTACAGCCATTGTCACAAGCACCTCGGTGTCTTCGGTCGATTGCCAGGTATGGGGACTTCAACATTTGAGCACTGTCATACAATTATCATCCATTTAGGTGAGTTCTACCTGACCCAATGCTGTATTACTACGCTACGCTGCCTACGCTTTCGTGGCAGTGGAGCGTATTTGCGGATTTTTCCCTCTAAAACCATCTCGCCTAGTTCGATGGCGCTGGGCGGAAGCCCTCGTACGCGTTCAGCACGTTCAGGCGGCCGTGGCCGTACTGGTTGTTCGGCCACGCCTGGTCCGACGTGGTGCCGCACGTGAAGTTGCTGTACGCCAGACCCTTCTGGTCCGTGGTGGTGTACAACGCGATCTTGACTTCGTCGATCGTGAAGTCAGGCTGCGCGCTCAGCACGAGGGCGACAGCGCCGGTCACGTGCGGGGCAGCCATCGAAGTACCCGAAATGGTCATGTACTCGGTGTCGCTCGTGTTCGTAGCCGCGCGTACGAGGCGGCCTGGTGCGGCGATGTCCGGCTTGCGGCGGCCGCCGATGACAGTTGGGCCCTTGCCACTGAAGTCAGCGAGACCATCCGTCATAGTGGAAGCTCCCACACCGATGACGTTCGAGTAGTCACCTGGGGAACCGGCGGTGCCACAGCCCTTGCGACCGCTGTTACCGGCCGAGAACACTGGCACGATGCCAGCCTTGACCCAGGCGTCGACCGCAGGCTTGAACCACGGACGGCCGCCAGCGCCGCCCCAGCTGTTGTTGATCACGCGAGGCGCCTTGCTGCAGTCCGGGTTCTGACCGTTCGTGTCCGTTGGGCAGAGCATGAACTGAGCACAGGCAGTTAGATCTTCCTCCGAGCAGCCGACCTCCGGACCGTCGTCACCTTCGTACCAGCGGCAGCCCTTGCAGGCGACCCACTGGGCACCAGGGGCGACACCGACACCCTTCGCGCCAGCAATAGTCGCCATGGTGTGCGAGCCGTGACCGTCAATGTCGTATGGTTCAGCGGACTGGAGCTCCGGGTCGTACCAGCCGTTCTTGCCGAGGAAGTTGCGCTTGAGCGTCTCGTGGGTGCCACGAACGCCCGTGTCAATGTTAGCAACGATCACGCCCTGACCGATGTTGCCGTCCGCCCAGACCATGTTGGCCCCGATAATCTTGACACCCCACTCCTGGCCAACGAGCTCCTTGACGTCGTTCTCGGCTTC
>JALBZD010000401.1:0-29432 GCA_038050675.1 Globisporangium cylindrosporum | reverse complement strand
GGCGAAGAGGCGAGACGAAGAGCTTGAGTGGAAGGCGGTTGTTGGTATTGAGGTAAAATGAGAAGTGAGTGTGTAAGTCTGTCTGTTTCTGCCTGCCTTCCTACTCGTTGTTTCTTGTCCAAGAGGGTCGCCCTGTTGGCAGGACATGGGCGTAGGACACAGATACGCGTATCTATGTCGCAAGACACAGATCCTGTCGTGTCTTTACCCCACTGGGTTCTTTCTGATTTCTTTTCTATCTGATATGAATCTTCAACATGTCGCACGTGCCTTGCGTGCGTGTGGTTTACGTTACTTGTTTTCTTTTGCTATCCTAGAATGTATGTAAAAAGGGAGAGAGTCTACATGATGGTGTCCCGCACTCCAAGAGTGAAGGCCCTGTAATCGTGCATCCTTACAGAAAACTTGTGGAACGTTCTCATGGTGAAAACACGACTTCATTTGAACACCTGGTGACCACGTCTTGGAAAATATAAATTTAAAGAGTTCGTCATAAACATAAGGACAGGTGAAAACAGAACACATGGGAGGCGTTCAAGACTTGATTGCGGCGCCAAAAGGCTCGGTTGAGGACTCGATAACTATTAATACGCGATCTTCTTGCATTTGCTTCTCACAACTGCAATGCATCTGTTAAACATCGAGTTGGACAGTTTCACAAGGAGGTCAACCAAAATCTCATCCTACACAACTGAAATGTAATGGGCTAAACTAGCCATTACATGAAGGTGGATCTGTCCCCAGATCTAGTGTGGTGTACACCACCTTCTGCGTACATTGCGGAGGCAAAAGACATAGGGATTACGGTACAACAGGTCCCTGCATGCACGTGTGGCATCATCTGATGATGTCACGAAGGTTCTCCGTACTAATCAGTGCAGAATGTCCCTCACATGTAATAATCAGTGCAGAGTGTTGGCGTTCGTGTACTAATCAAGTACAGAATGATAGTTCCTGTACTTTGGGAACTGGGCTGGTGACGCGGCCGGCGTGTCACTATCGATTGAAGTGATGGCGCGAGCCAATCACTTCGCAGGAAACTTTCCACAGGACTTCAAGTTCAAGGTCCTATGGGTTGAACCTCAAAGAGTACCCAAGGTTTTATATATCAGTATCGTAGGTTTAGCTTAGCATATGTAGGTTTTATTCATAAAACCTCTAGGAACCCTTGAGGCTAAGTAGGGGTAGCGGCAGGAAGCACAACAGTTTTTCAATTCAGTTGCAAGTTTACCTTCAAATGCTCAAGCCTTCCTCTTCAAGCGCAAGCGTGTGCGCCGTGTTTGAGGGGCTGTTTGGGACAGCGCCCTCTTACATGAAATCGCCGCGTTAAGCTCGTCCACAGGCGAACACTGACGTGCGTCCTTGTAGACACGGGGCGCCATGATGCCCACAAGTTTTCGATGGGGGGTTAGATCTGGTGAGAGTACTGGCCAGTCCGGGGCGGGATTTTTAAGGGCGGCGAGAAAGCTCTTTGTAGTTTGAGCTCGATGAATGCTTGCGTTATCGTGCTGGAAAACGCAGTCACCGTCATGAACGCCGTCCATGAGCTCGAAGAGATACATCGGAAGCGTCTGTTGGGAGTCGAAGACGTCTTGATTCCCCTTGAGAAAGGCAAGTCAAGTCTTGCCGAGCGCCGACATTCCACCCCACGCCACCACGGCTCCACCACCGGAATGACGACTCCACGTGATTTTCTTGTCGTTGCGCAAGCCGTGCCAGCATCACTTGCAACAGTCTGGCCTGCCCAGGTTGAACTTTTTCTAGTCGAGAACACGGCGCGGCTCCAGTCGGCTTGATTGCGTGGCTGGCGCTCCACTCACTCCACGCGAAACTTCATGTGGCGTTCTGCCATGCAAGGCGACTTGTTTGCCTTCTCGCACGCTAGGTGTTCGCAGCGCTGACGCTCCTGCTGCACGGTGCATATGCTGGCATTAATACACAACTCTTTCCGCAGCTCGTTTGCCGTGTACTCGCCTATGGCAGCGTACCGTCTCAGACGGGTAGTGTAACGGTACACACCTGGGGTTACACCGCAGCCGTTTACGAGGCGATTGAATAACTGATACAGGTCTCAAATCCCCTGACGCCGACCACATTGAAGTGCTTGCCTTGATTCATCTCAAATACTGCTAAGTTGAAATCGGGTGGGAAACGCCTCGCCTGCAAAGTCAACATCAGGCATTGTACGTAAAAACTAATCCCATGGTGCTCCAAGAGCCTGTATGTGGTCGCTTCCGCGCAACGAGAGTTGAACACGCCTTTGAAGTCTCTCAGCTCGAGAGAATTCGCCGATCAGAAAATCGATTTGTGAATCAAGCGCCGTCGCCGTCGGCGTAAATATGCGATCTACGGCTGACAATTAAGGCAACACGTCATTATTTACGTCAGCCATACAATGCACATGAAACATGAACACACAGAATTGCCATCGCTCAAGACGCTATCAAGAACAGCCAAGTTGTCCTACAGTCATGTCTCTCATTAGTGACCATCGTTCAAACATAATAGCTTTATTATTTGATCGCAATATTTCGAAAAAACTGCTTATTGTGATCATCCACTTTTGGCGCAAATCACAGTCAAAACGTAAAGAGCACCAAACACACACAAGACGGTGAAGACGACGACGCACGTTCGACTAATGCGCAGTCAGTTACAAAGAGTACTGTTGCCAATTGCTGACGGCACACAGGGATCATTGATGAAGATTTCTGTGAGCTTGTCCAAAGCATGTAAAAGATCCGCCTCAGTGCTCCTTCCATCCGGTAGCTGTGTAATGCAAACCAAATCAAACTTTACTGTCTCCAGTAATACTTTTCAAAATAAAACCCTTCTATAGTGATGAAAATTAGCAGATTTTTGCCTGGTCACTAATGAGAGACATGACTGTACTGCACAAGCAGTACTGGTTTATATTTTCATAAAAATTCTGGGTTGAGTGTTACTCGAGTGTGCGAAAACACCGCCAGAGTTGCATCGCCGAGTTGAGGCTGAGATCGGCAAAATCCAGTCGTTCGAGGACGCATGCGACCTTGACGAACCGGCTAAAGCCAGCTCTAGAGAAGATGACAATATCGTCGAGGTAGACGAGGCAGTAATTCTCCAGTGTCTCGGCGCTGATCGATGTTTTTACAGTCGTATAGCGATGTCTCCGCTCGAGGATTGATCTCTTGTCGTCAGTGTTCATAATGCGCTGGACCCAATCTTTGGTGCTCCTTTCGACCTCCGCAAGTCAAGCGAATGCCAGAGGAGCGACATCAATAGGCGCTTCTGCGCGTCGGTGATCTCCACCTTATGCAGCTTCCGCTCGTCATGATGTGACTCGGACTTGGCTCGCTGCAACGTGTTCGCAACCTGGCATGCGTACATCCTCCTTGAAGGTCCCCCCACACCGATAGTTACATTGTGTTGACGCTCAACTGTCCTTCCTTTCACGTGTTGGGCGCGCTGACGCAGATGCTCGACTCGTAAATTTTATATTTTACTGGTCCTCCTTATCACGTGATTCCTTTTTTGTGAATACTGATTTTTTTCTCTCCCTCTTACCATCTTCTGATCCTTTCCCCTCCCTTTCTCTTTCCTCTCCATCCGAATTGAGCAACATAATTCATAAATGTTTGTTATCCATTATCTTATACTTGAAATTTGTAGGTCTTGCGCCAGTTTTGCTTCCCCGAGTTGCAGAATGACGGGAGAAAGAGAACAAAAACGCTAGTCTCTTGGTTTCCTTTTGCTTGGCTGATAATAAAGCGGGCTTCGTGTGCTTTCGGATCGCCTTCATTCGCGAATTCGACATACGAGAGAAGAAGACGAAGACGAGAGCTCCCAGGACAACAGGACACGACAAGCATGAGCAGTCGCGGAGGACGTGGTGGAGGTCGCGGTAGCGGCGGTGATAGCAGCAATGCGTCACGTGGTGGTAGTGGAAGAGGCGCGTCCAGCGCTGGTCGTGGCGGACAAGGTAGAGGAGGAGGACGCGGAGGCACCCAATCAAGTGCACCTCCAGCGCCTGCGCCTGCGCGCGCAGCTCCGACGCCGCCACCGCCACCGCGTTCGTCTCCACCACCGTGGACGCCGCCACCTCCTCCTGCTCGCGCAGCTCCGATGCCGCCGCCGCGTTCGTCTCCACCACCGTGGACGCCGCCACCTGCTCCTGCTCGCGTAGCTCAGCCGCCTCCCCCAACGCCGCCATCGCAACCAAACCGACGCGAGATCGAGACGCTCGGATCGGAGCTCGAGGAGAAACTGGACGTCTCGGCGTCGCAACGACAACTTGTGGTGCCGTCGGTGCAGATGCACTTTCCGTCGCGCAAGGGGTTTGGACGCGTGGGAACCGCGGTGAAGATCCTCGCGAACCACTTTCAAGTGAACTTCAACCCACGAGGCGACGTCTATCACTATGATGTATCGTTTGGTGAGAATGGACGACAGTTTCCAAATGAAGGACCGCCGAAGATGCTAGCGACCAAGATTATGCAGGCGCTGCTGACGCAGCTGAAGCATGATTTCCCAACTGCTGTTATCGTCTCGGACAGCCGCAAGAACCTCTACTCCCCGAGTCGCTTGTCGTTCCAAGAGCAGTCCTTCACCGGACTGAAGTTGGCCAATGAAGATCGCCCAAAGGAGTATTCGGCTACGGTGAAGGCTGCTGACCCTGTGGCGATTCGCATGGAGCAGCTGAACGAACTGTTTGCAGGTCGGCTCAACTACACGCCGTACGACGCTCTCCAAGCGCTCGACATTGCCATGCGCCACACGGCGTCGGCCAGATTCACTGTCGTTGGTCGCAACCTGTTCAGCTCGGCTGGTAAGAAGGATATCGGAGAAGGTGCGGATTTGTGGTTCGGATATTTCCAGAGTCTCCGCGCAACCCAGAGTAAGCTCGTAGTGAACTTGGACCTCGCGGCGACGGCATTCGTGAAAGAAATGAGCGTGGTTGCCTATGCGTGTGAGACCCTTGGGCTTCGTGATCTCCCTTCGAGTTTCTACAAGTACCAGCAGTCAGCTCTCAGCAAAGCTATCGCTGGTGTGAAAGTGGAGATCACCCACCGTCCGAATGTGCGTCGCCAGTACCGCGTGAACAAGCTTTCGTCTCGTGGAGCCGACCAAACCACGTTCAAAGACGACGAGGGGCGCACGATTTCGGTGGCGTCGTACTTCGCGTCGGCGTATGGCGTGCGACTGCGCTATCCGCAGCTGCCGTGTCTCCACGTCGGTGCTCTGAAAGGCAGCAACTATCTACCGCTCGAAGTCTGCAAGATCGTGGCTGGACAGAAGTGTCCTCGCAAGGCGACGGACCATCAGGTCGCCAATATGATCAGGTTCACGTGCACGCCACCGCAAGACCGTAAGCGCTCCATCGAGGCTAAGCTCCGTGAAGCAGGTTTTGATCGCGACCCGACACTACAGGCGTTTGGCTTGAACGTGAACCCGCGTATGGTAGAGGTGCAGGCGCGCCTCTTGCCACCTCCAACCATGGCGTACAAGAGCGGTACAATTCGCCCAGACACTGGCTTTTGGAACATGAAGGGCAAGTCCTTTTTCCAAGCATCGAAGCTGACCTCGTGGGCTGTGATCAGCTGCTGCGACCCACGCCGTAACCCGATGGCGGACATGGAGAAGTTTTTCCGCGCGGTGATCAACCAAATGGGGCAGTTGGGAATGGATCCGCCAAAGAACTTGCCGCCAATCATTGTGAAGTCGCGCAACCAGTTGGTCCGCAACGCGTTTGATGAAGCAGTCCGCGCTGCGGCGTCTACTTTCCGCGCGAAGCCGCAGATTATCTGGATGATCAACCCAACGACCGATGCGAGCGCGTATGGCGATCTGAAGCGCGCGTCTGACACGGAAGTGGGCATTGTGTCGCAATGCATGCTGGCGAAGCACATTCAGAAGTGCAACCCGCAGTACATCGCTAACATTCTGCTCAAGGTGAATACGAAGCTCGGAGGCAAGAACACGGTCATTGCGGAGAACCTCCCTAAGTTCGGCAAGGGAACTATTGTTTTTGGCGCTGACGTGACGCACCCGAGTCCATTCGACCGCACTCGTCCGTCTGTTGCAGCTGTGGTTGCGTCCATGGACCACAACTTCATCAAGCACGCAGCGAGCATCCAAGCCCAAGGCCATCGCGTGGAGCAGATCATCAACCTCAGGGAGATGACGGTGGATCTGATGAAGCGCTACTATCGCGAGACTCGCTCGAAGCCAGAGCGTATTGTATTCTACCGCGATGGTGTGAGCGAGGGCCAGTTCCACATGGTGCTCAACCACGAGGTGACAGCTATTCGCGAGGCGTGTGCGACGTTGGAGAAAGGGTATCAGCCTCCGATCACGTTCATCATCGTGCAAAAGCGTCACAACACACGTTTGTTCCCTTCAGACGCGCGTGATGGTGATCGCAGCGGAAACGTGAAGGCGGGCACGGTTGTGGATAGTGTGATCTGTCACCCAGTGGAGAACGATTTCTACCTGATGAGCCACGCAGGCTTGCAGGGAACAAGCCGCCCAACGCACTACCATGTGGTCTTGGATGAAATAGGCTACACTGCTGACGAGATCCAAACGATCACGTACAAGCTGTGCTACACGTTCGCCCGTTGCACGCGCTCTGTGTCGCTGGTGCCAGCAGCGTATTACTCGCACTTGTTGGCGTTCCGAGCTCGCTTTTTCCAGCTTGACGGCAGCGAAACAGCTTCGGTCGTGTCAGGGGGAAGCAACAACGATGCGTTCGACGTGGATACGCGCATGTTGGAGATTCACGATGACCTCAAGCAGGTGATGTTCTACGTGTGATCAGTCATCTGACTGCGCCTGCATTCGTTGAGGGTAACCTCTGGTTGAGTCGCTCGTGACACTCCGGCTACGATCGAGGAGGTAATTTCGAAAGGTTCACCAACGCTATCGTCAGCTTCAACTCTCATTCATTTTCCTTTTCCAAGCATTGAACATTGCGTCGCTCCTGTAGACGACTGAACCGAAGACAAGAGTACAAGTTCAGCAAGTGAGAGGTATTCGAGTGCGTACGTGTGTCTTCGATCATTTTCTTTCATAGTCTTCTCAATTAGCTTTTCGTGTCTATTTTGGTTTTGGTTCTGTGACTTGATCGTTTTCATCTTGTTCTCTGACTGAAATCACCATTGACACCACCTCCCATTTGTCAGCAGCACTGTGTGTGATTTAAAGGTCTGCAAAGTGGCGAGAAGCAAGCAAACATGCCTGCCGCTCCCGACGCCACATCGCTCGCTGGGGAAACTTCAACGGCTGATGACGACCAACAGCAACAACCTCCAGACCCTTCTGTCTCAACACAGGCTGAGTCCGAGGAAGCTGCTGCGCTGGCCCGTGTTATCGAGGGCTCGGCGTTCTCCTCCTGGAAAGAATCGCTGTCGTCCGAGCTTGAAGGTGAAGCGAATACGCTGAAAACCCGCGTCCACGGTCTCCAGGACGAGTTTGACGAGGCCTCCGTGTTCATTCGCGGCGATCTTTCGTGGCGGAAGCAACTCGGCGTCTTCCACGACAAGGTGAACGACGTGCTGCACTCGCAGATAGAGACTCTGGTCGCCAAACTCAAGAAAAACGCCGACCTGCTCTCGCAAAGTATCACGGAGAGCTTCGCCCGCAAGGACCAGCAGGCGAAACTCGCGATGGAGTGGCAAGCGAAGATGTACGAAGGCAAGCTGCGCCGCACGAGGATATCGCACAAGAAAGAGATTGACCGGTTCACGCACCTGGAGAAGTGTCTGCGCAAAGAGGAGGTGTTCCAGACGAAGGAGATGTACGACGACCTGATTCTGCAGCTCACCACGGAGCACACGGTGAAGGAGACGTCGCTGCACGTCTTGCTGCGCGAGCTTCGGTCCTCTTACTCTGCGATAGAGCTCGGGAATACGCATCTGATGGATTCGTTGAGAGCTGCTCGGGCGGAGGTCGAGCGGATGAAGAAGATGCTGACCAAGCAGACCTCAAACTCCTCCGGATCGCCAAGGAAGTTGTCAGTGAGGAGCCCCAGTCGCTTATCATCCAGCTCTGCCGTCACGACCGCCGCTTCTTCTGCTTCAAGTGTCGCCGACGTCTACGTGCAATCGCTCAAGCAATCGCTGAGTACATCCGCGCAGACAATCGAGAGTTTGAAGAAGCAGGTGGCAGAATCAACCAGCGACAAGGAAAACAGCGCAAAGAGGATTCGCCAAGCAGAGGACGTGACGTCCAGAGCGAACAACGAGCTGGCAAAGGTTACGCAGCTGCTCTCCGAGTCGCACACTGCGCTCGTCGCGAGCAAGAAGGCGACAGAGCAGGTTGAGAGCGAGAAAACGCACTGGAAGGAACTCTTCGTGGAGCTCCAGTTCCGAACGGGCAGCAACAACCAGGAAATCGAAGCGGCAAAGCAGCTAGCAGATGCGATTAAGGAGCACGTTGCGTCGCTGGAGCAGCAAGTGGAGCGGCTGTCTCGGTTGGAGTCACACTCAAAGATGATGGAAGCCGCATTTTCAGAGTGGCTCACACAAGAACAAGGCCCAGCGCAGCGCGATGTCGTCACGCTTCAGCAGATGATCGAGGCGTTTTTCAGCCATTCCGACAGCGAAACTGGTAGTCCCGAAGACTCGGAGCTCAGAATCGATGGAAGAGAGCGTCAAGAGCTTGAGGCCAGACTGCGATACGAGTACGAACGGCGATACGGAGAACAGCTGAATCTGCGTGTGAGCCATGAGCGGAAGCGCGTGCTCGCGAAGATCGAGATGCTCTGCGCCAACCAGAACAAACTCGCAACCGAGTCTGCAGGAGCGGCAAGCGTTCATCCAATTCGTCAACAGCTCAAGCAGGGCACAGGCACTGGCGCCGGCATCAGCAAACCCAACAAGGTCCCGTACACAGTAGTGTACAAGATCGTCTCCGAGGCATACGACCACCTGGGGTTCAGCGAGTGGTCTGCTACCGATGTGGACTTCCTGCACAATCAGATCGAGTCGCTGCAAGCTCAGATCGTGCAGCAACAGCGCGATTTCCAGGGCATCGAGAAGTTTACGGAAGCGCAAGGGATGGCGCTCGCGAAAGCGGATTTGCTGCAGCAGGAGAAAGAGTTCTTGCTCGCAGAGCTCACGGACAAATATCGTGAGCTCCGAGCAATGCAGGATGCACAAACCACAGAAAAACCTGGGCCAGTATCGAAGGCCACGTTGCGCTCGGACGAAGTGCCGCTTACTGTGTACGGCCACCCACAGCGCCTGGAGCTCAAGAACCTGCGAAGTCGACCTGTGTCTGCTGCTCCGTGCTTGGTCGCCAGTCACCGTGAGCCGGGTGGAGAGCAGGAGCGAGAGGAGACAACGCAGCAGCAACAGCAGCGGAGCTGTACACCAGCAAAGCAACCACCGAGTAGGACCCATCCTATGTCGAGCGCTGGCCCAGTGTCGCAATGTCAAATGAAGCTCAACTGCTCCACACGACTCGAAACAAGCCAATCTAAAGCGCTAAGCGCGAAACCATTTCTCTTCGCAAACAACACAAGTGGCGACATCTTGACTGAGCCTCAGCAGCAAGTGGAGCACATTCGAAGCGTCTTGAAGACCCATCTCCTGCAGCTGAGTCCGCCGGAGAACCAGCTGGAGAATGGCAGTCACCTTGGCCCCGATGGGGTAAGTGGAGCAGCCAGTTTATCAGTCTTTTGGCGTGTGCACCCTGACTAACTTTGTGCTGTATACTGCAG
The DNA here is from genome assembly GCA_038050675.1 of Globisporangium cylindrosporum. Taxonomy (NCBI): domain Eukaryota; phylum Oomycota; class Peronosporomycetes; order Pythiales; family Pythiaceae; genus Globisporangium; species Globisporangium cylindrosporum. The sequence goes on along the minus strand of JALBZD010000401.1, from coordinate 19,729 downwards.
ATAGTGCAAATCATTCAGCGGCGCCGTAATCGAAGATGAAGCAATATTGGTAGGTGATCATCGAAGCCCAGCTCACTTCAACAGATACATTGCTTCTCATTACCGCTAGACGACGATCGAGTGTAGCTTCTCCGCCATTGTCATGCACGACGCTCGCAGTAGCACCTCCTGCAGCAAGAACGCCAAGTCGAGCCTTGACGCTGCCAGCTTTGTCATTTGGTCTCGACTGATCGATGCAACTGCGGTGTCAGGGGCACTGGAGGTGGCTTCGAGGACGTGCAGCTGGTTCAGCGTGTAGTCCAGGTCGCCAAAGATGCATCCTGCGCGCACGCGACTGACCAGCTCGCGACTCTGGTGGTGATTGGCGACGCTGTTCGATCGACTGCTATTGCTGGTGAAGCTCGACACAATCGAGCTGACACTGATACTACCCGTGCGATCATTCCCTGTGGCTGACTGGCTCAGTGTAAACAACGTGACTTGGCCACGCAGAAGCACATACCAGCCATCGGACTGCTCGTCGATGTCGAAGATCTGGTCGTCCTCTCCCCACTCGCGGACCTCAAAGTACGCTTCCAAGTCCTCTAGAGCACTGGATTGGGACACGATTTGCCGTCGCTCGTCCGTCAGATACGCCGAGAAGATCTGCTTGAGCGAGAGCAGGCGGGACTCAAATGGCGAGCAGTACAGTTTCAGTCCAGACTCGAACGATCTCTTCCGAGCGGCCGACAGGATCAACTGCTGCTCACACCAGTCGAGCGCGAGATCGAGGTCCGACGTCGCGTAAAACGCTTCCCTGTCGCTGCTGCCACAAGCCGGGAGAACATCGTTTGCACGCAGCAGAAACTCCACGTCCGCGCTCATCCCGCAGTAGACAGCAGTAATGTCGTAGTGGCTGAAGAGCAGCTTGAGCGCTAGAAAGCAGGAGCGCGCCGCCGTCGCGTCCAAGCCACTCACGCGCGAGAAGTCAAAGACCACGAACCGAGTTGGCTGCTGCGACTGCTGGCGGTCTTCACTATCCAGAACATGAGAAGAAGCAGCATCGCTGTCCAGACTCGCCAACCGCAATGCCGAATCATAGCGAGCAGCAAACCTGCTAGATGCAAGCAGCGGCAAAGTCTCGCCATTGCTGTTGACAATACGAGTGGGGCTCGCGAAATCTTTGCGCTTGCTACTGTTGTTGTTAGTTGAACGCAGCACATACACAGCGCGTTTGACGCAGTTCTGGATTCGCGTCGCTGATCCAAAGAAGATGTGACCTTGCAGCTCCACTGTCACAATCGCGCGCTGCTTTACATTCGCTGAGTCGTGCTGGTGCTGGTCACGATCTCCGTGCGAGTACAAGAGCTCGTGCTGCTCTGCATTCCGGACCACGTTGCTGGACTTATCGACGATGCGCACGACCTGCGACTTGGCGTACTCGACGAGAAAGCACAGCGCCGCCAGTGCGACACCGAGCGCGAGTCCCATCTGCACGCCGAACGCATTTAGAAAGCAGAATGTGCCCAGCACAGTCACGTACTCCGGCACGAGGAGCTTGTAGTACACGCCGAAGAGCCACGTCTTGAGCAGCTCAATGCCAATGAAGATCATCACCGAGCCAAAGAGGAATTTCGGAATCGCGGTCGTGAGCGCGAACGGAGTCAACACGATCCCCAGCTCGCACATCACCAACGAGAGTCCGATCAGGCGCGAGAGTCCTGGATGCGTCGCTTCTTGCGCGCTCGGGTGGAACCGGTAACTGAAGATCGTCTGGCTGAAGATGTACGAGCCCGTGCAGCCACCCGTGAGTCCGCTGATCAAGTTGGACGTACCGACTGTTTGGAGCTGCTCGTTATAGTTCATCGTGCTCCCCGTGCCCATGCAAATTGACGCAATGTCCAGCGACGACGCGAACGCGATCATGACAAACATGCTCAGCAGCGTTGGCAACTGCATTGGGAACATGACGCGCCAGTGGATCTTCTTGAAATTGAAGAGCTTGTAGACGTCGAAAAGTGAGATCATCGGTCCTTCTTGCGCGAGGAATCCGTCGTCTCGTGCGTCCTCGAGGCTCGTGCGCGTGATCGCAAGCACAAGGAAGAACACGAGCGGGATTAGGATCAGAAACCCTGGAAACACAGCAAAATGGCGATACCGCGCCGTGATCAGCGACAGCAGAACGCCGCACACTATGCCAGGCAGCGCCAATACCAAGCGCTCTGTCGCAAACAGCTGAGCCCAGGACCGAAGCCCGACGATCGTGAGTCCGGTCATGAGCGACACGCCACCTTTGATCATGAAGAAGCCGATGTACGCCAAATAGCCACCGATGACGGGCGTGGGCAGGTACTGCACGAGCGACGCCAAGCGCGCCTTGCCCGTCAGGATGAGTCCGAGACCGACGAGGACCGTGCAGATGCTCAGATGCACCACGACTGTCGCGACGCGCTCCTCGATCGGCACTGCGTCGCCAAGTTCTGTCATGATCGATGTCGCCATCGTCGAGAGGAAGATCAGCCCTGCATCCTGCACTTGGCCGATCGCAAACGGCAGTGGCGACAAGTATGAGATAACGAGCTGGTGCACGATGCTCGAGACGAACAGGAGCTTGGTGAGCATGGGCATGACCGGCGCAAACCCCGGATGACTGTAGACGATCGTGGCGAACCCAATCATGCACGGACAGAGCACGACCGCGATGATGCCGCCGCAGAGCACCGCCTGTAACGCTCCCTGCACAACAAATAGTCCAGGATTCTCTTTGGTTTGCTGCATGTCGCGGCAGTCGATCTGCGAAGGCGACGATAATGTTGGCAGTCGTGGAACAACGGTCGTAGATCGCAGAAGGAAGGCGTCATCTTGAAGCTCCTGATCTTGTTCATCATCGAAACGGGGGCAGCCGGAGCTGCCGTCCACCGTCACGTGTGTGGGCGAGAACGACGGACGCATGGCGAGCGAGTGAATGAGCGTGCTGACGAAGATCTTGGCGCCGTTGACGCGCTGCTTGCTGTCTTTCTACTGTGTGAGAGAGCAGAGAGAATCGTGCATGGGACAAGAGCCGCCAATCCGACTGCAGCTCCGCGTCGCTTCGCTCTCTATCGAAGGGTATTGTGTTGTATTTGTTTCGGCAGGAGTTGGACATCAATATAAAGAGGCAATCCGACCTTTTCATCACCCATACACAGTCGGGTTTTGGGTGGCTTTTATTATCCCTATTCCCCCGCAAATGTCACTATTGAGTGTTTATCTTCGTTGCGGTTTGCTGTTTTTCACCCAATCCCAAACACAAGTAAAGCGAGAAAGCCCAAACAGGCAAGACTCACAAGCAAAGATGGCGTCGGCAGGCGGCGAGCGCATGTCCACGAGCGACTTCAAGAAGAAGCGCGAGCTGGAGGAGGCGCGCAAGAATGGCACGCTGCCGCCGGAGCAGGACGCGGACGGCAACCTCATCAACCCGCACAACCCTGAGTACATCAGCAAGCGCCCGTGGTACTTGGGCGACTCGGGGCCGTCACTCAAGCACCAGTCGATCCAGAACCAGTCGCACTTGCTCTCGATCCACGAGGCTGACGAGCTCTATCTGCGCGGCCGCAAGGTCTCAAGCAAGGCGCAGAAGCAAGAACAGCAGCAGCGCGTGTCTTCATCGTCGTCGTCCGGTGAGCGCGTCAAATGGCGCAAAGGCGCGTGCAAGAACTGCGGCGCGATGAGCCATAAGACCGTCGAGTGCGTCGAGCGACCGCGCAAGGTCGGCGCGTGGAAAACGAACCGCGACATCAAGAGCGACGAGGTGCTTGTTGACGTGCGCTCGCAGCAGTTCGGCAAGCTCGCGTTCGACGCGAAGCGTGACCAGTGGCTCGGGTACGATCCGAAGGAGCACTCGAAGACCATCGAGCGCTACGACAAGGTCGACGAAGCGCGGAAGAAACTGCGCATGGAGGAGGTGAACAAGAAGCTGCAGAAGTCGGCGGAAGATGCCGGTGATGGCGACGAAAGTGGCAAGAAGCGGACCAAGAGTAGGCGCAAGAGCAGTAAGGAGGACAAAGCTGCGGGAGGAGAATCCGGCAACTCGGGCTCGGATTCCGATTCCGACTCGGACTACGACTCGGACATGGAGTCGGAGGACGAGGAGTTCCGCGACCGCGACGAAGGGCCGATGTTCACAGAGCGTGTGGCGCGACAGGGTGGCGTCGGTGGCGCGCAGATGAAGACCACGGTGCGCAACCTGCGTATCCGAGAGGACACGGCCAAGTACCTGCGCAACCTGAACCCGAACTCGGCGTACTACGACCCAAAGACGCGCTCGATGCGCGACAACCCGAACCCAGAGCTGAACCCAGAAGACACGACGTTCTCGGGTGATAATGTGGTGCGGTTCACAGGCGACGCGCAGAAGCTCGCGTCGGCACAAGTCTTCGCGTGGGAGGCGTACGCGAAAGGCACGGACATCCACCCGCTGGCGAATCCGTCGCAGGCCGAGTTCCTCAAGAAGCAGTTTGAGGAGAAGAAAGCCGCCTTGGAGCGCGAGAAGGCGCGCAAGATCCTGGACAAGTACGGCGGGCAGCAGCACCTCGAGGCCCCTCCGAAGGAGCTGCTGTTGGCGCAGAGCGAGCACTACGTCGAGTATTCGCGCGATGGTCGTGTGGTGAAGGGGTTGGAGCGTGCACCAGCCAAGTCCAAGTACGTCGAGGACGCGCTCGAGAACAACCACACGAAGATCTGGGGCTCCTGGTTCGACCGCAGCGAGATGGCGTGGGGGTACGCGTGCTGTCACTCGAAGGTGCGCAAGTCGTACTGTACTGGCGAGGACGGCAAGCGCGCGCTCGAGGCATCCATGAAAGTGAGCGCCGAGCGCAAGATGCTCAAGCCGCCGTCGCAAGAAGAAGTGGCGAAGAAGAAGAGCAAGGACGACGACAGAAGTGGTGGCAGTGGGCTCACGAAGCGCAGCGACATGTACGGCGAGAACATCGCGCCGGAACTGGACGACAAGAAGCTCAAGAAGGCGCTCAAGCGCGCCGCGAAGGAGAGCGCCAAGGCGGTGTTGGAGCAGAGCGACGACAAGAAGCGCAAGTACAACTCGATGGGCAACTACGAGGTGAACGCCGAAGACATGGAGGCCTACAAGCTGCTCAAGACGAGGGGCGACGACCCAATGGCCAAGCTGCTCGGCAAGGAGGACGCGTTACTGGACGAGGAATAAAAAGCAAAGAAGAATATAAGCACACAATAGTAGGTACTGCACTCATTTGAAAAGCTCTATTGATCTTGCAATTCCTTTGTATGTTCAATGCGACTTTTATAAATGTGATGCGAGAGAGGTGGTGGTGGTTGCTTGCTTACTTTAGCTTGATGGCGCAGTAACCTCCTACCCCGTCAGTGCTGCCTTTTGTACTAGCGTTGTTAAGCGCAGATCGCGAGTTAGTTTGCGACCGGGAAGAGCTCGTCGAGGATGCGGATCGTGTCTTCTGGGGACGACACCGAGTGGCCGATCGTGCGCTTGTGGGTGTAGATCTCAAAGTCGTTGCCGCCCTAACCGAAGATAAGGACAAACAACCCACCGTGTTAACTCCAAGCTAAGTTAAACCCCCCCACAGGCGAGCAAAGAAAGGCTTGCTGGTATTTCGACGCACCTCGTGGGTCTTGTCGCCGAAAAAGTGGATCTCATCGTAGTCCTTTGGGTCGAGGAAGCGCAGCGCAAACGTCTTGTCCCAGCCCGCTGGGAACACGTCAAAGGAGATCTGCACGTACGGATAGATACAGGTGTGCAATACAAGCAGTTAAGTACACGTGAGCAGATCAAGAACTCGTCGGCATGCGATAGACAGCAAACATACCTGTCCGCCGATAGAGAACGTGAGGTTGTAGTCCACAAACTCCTCCTTGAGCGCGTTCACAAACGTCTTGCGCACGTTGTGGACGTGGTCGTACTTCTCAAAGTCGTCGCGCTCTTCCTGCGAGCAGTTGCGGCCGATGGGCGACACGTTGATCATGCCCATGCGGAACTCGATGAACGTGCCACTGTACGAATACACGATTGCACACAATAGCGCCAATCGTGTTAGTTCAGCATAAAGGCGACCGCATTGAAGTATACCAGACAGATCACGTACCGCTTGATTGGGATGTCGAGGTCCGCGATGTAGCGCAGCACGAAGTTGACAAAGCGGTTGAGCTGCTCATTCGTGAACTGCTTCTTCAAACTCTGCACGTGCGTCAATTCATCCATCAGCACCATTCACATGTCATCATCCAAAGCGGCATGATGCACGATCATTTGACGTACCGTCTCGCCCACTTTGACGCCGTTGTGGAACGCCACGAGGCCGTTCTCTGAGAAGCTGTAGTCGAACTCGTTCACGACTGCAACAACAATCCACAATCCCAAAACAGTCAGCTCATTCGCAACCAATATAGTAGCGTCACAACAAACAGAAGACACATCCGTCACGCACCGTTCTCTCCGAGCTGCTCCTTCTGCTTCACGAGGTCCGATCCGCCGACGACGCCGATCGTGATCTGCTGGCGCAGCTTCTGCAGACGCGCGGTCATTTCCGGCGACACGTCCTGTCGACAAACGAATCACCATCAGAGACTAGATTACACAATACAATACCGCGATTGCATAGAGCGCACGCACGCACTGACTGACCTTGCGGGCAGGCGTGAGCGTGCCGTCGACGTCGAAGAGCGCGATGATGCGGGGGTTCTTGGCGGCCATGGTCACGAATAAACGGCGGCGGTGGAGGAGGAGGAGACGGCGGCGGGCGAGCGTAGCTGCTGAGGTGGCGGGCGGATTGTGAATGAACAAAAATGAACCGACTCGACTGGCTCACTTTTTGAAAATGCAGTCAAACGGCTCCCTCCGAAGAGCATCCGATAAAGTACGATTAGAAGCAACAGAGAGCTACTAATTGGGTGTTACACGTGGACAGAGGTGCCTCAATTTGATTGGATCAAATTGGACTTTCGGTATACCATAAATCAGTACTTTTAAAGCCAAGATAACATGTCTCTTAATTCAGTACAAGCATTTGTTTCCTAAAACAATATAACTCAATTCAGTACTCAATGTGACTTTATCCGAATCCGTCGAGAATTCGAATCTGATCGAACAATGCATGCAGATGGTATAGCCCTAAATCACATAATACACCGACAGTACTGAGATGAGAGATGTGGTGGGCTACACGTGGTCCACATCGAGAAAATTCAGTTTGGCGAAAAAGTAGTCGACTTTTCAGAAAAGTCGACAAAAGTCGACTGCAGAAGGCACAGGCAGGGCGAGGCAACAAGACTGACCAGCGAGAAGAGAGAGAAGACAGAAGAGATGATCTCAGAGCGCGCGCACGCCGAGTGCGTGCGGCTACTGGAGCTGCTGATCAACAAGCGCGTGCAGGAAAGCTGGTCGTGGGTGTTCATGACGCCCGTGACCGGCATCCCGGGCTACGACCAGATCATCAAGAAGCCCATGGACCTGGGCACGGTCAAGAAGCATCTGGGCTCCAAGCCGTCGCGCTGCCGCTTCAAGTCGCACGAGAAGTTCGCCAAGGACGTACGCCTCGTGTTCCACAACGCCATGGTCTACAATAAAGACGACCAGCACGTGAAGGGCTCGGTCTTCGTCGCGGCCCAGCACCTGCTGCGCGTATTTGAGACCGCGTACGCCAAGTCGATTGAGACGGTCTTCAAAGAGGAGGAGGGGAAGGGAGGAGTGGACGACGACGACCTGGAGCAGGAACACCATGGCAATACAAATACGAGTGTCAGTGGCGGTAGCAGCGCGAAGGATGGCCACGAGCATGCTGGGGGTGTAGAGCGCAAGGCGATCGAGCCAAGCTCGAGTGAACCCAAGGCAGCATCGTCTTCATCCTCATCTTCATCACACCACCGCCACACAGAGTCTGGCGCAGAGGGTGACGGCGACAGAGACGAGAGCAAGAGCAGCAGCAAGCACAAGAAGGAGAAGTCGAGCAAGAAGGACAAAAAGTCGAAAAAGTCCAAGAAGAAAAGCAAAGACAAAGAGAAGAAGCACCACTCGTCTTCGTCCAGCAGCGGCGACAAGGAGAAGAAGAAATCTTCCTCCTCCCACAAGAGTAGCAGCAGCAGCAGAGACAAGGAGAAGGACCGCGATAGGGACAAGACGAAGGACAAGCACAGCAGCAGCAGCAGCAGTGGGGGAGGGGGCGACGTGGCTGTGAGCAGCAAACCTGCGGCTGAGAGTGAGAGCAGCAGCAGTGTGTCCGCGTCCGTCAAGAGCGAGTCTGCACTGGTGAAGATGTCGTCCTCGTTTTCTTCTTCGTCCAGCTCGAAAGATCCCAGTGCTTTGGCTTCTTCAGCCGTTACTCACGTCAGCAACAGCAAAAGCAGTTCAAGCAGCACGAAGAAGCCTGATGCTGTTGCGTCATCGTCCTTTTCCTCTACGAGTGGGAAGATGTCGGACAGCGACATCCAGGCCTGTCTCGGGATCCTCATGAAGCTGATCAAGTACAAGGAAGGCAACATCAGCCCCGCGGCGCCGTTCCTGCAGCCGGTCGAGCTGAGCCACTTCCCAGACTACCGCGTCAAAGTGCCCAATCGCATGCACCTCTACGGTGTGCAGAAGAAGCTGCGCAACGGCGGCTACGCAGACATCAACGCGTTCGCGTACGACGTGCGGCTGATTTTTTCCAACTGCTTGATCTACAACAGCGACGTGATCCTGAGTAAAGTGATGCGCAGCCACGCCGTGACGCTGATGAAGCTCTTCGAAACACTGTTTGAGAAGATTGGCGGCTCGTGGAATGGCATCCTCGAGCGCTGGAAATGCCACCAGATCCTCCACGAGATCCTCGCGAACCGCACCGATGGCCAGGAGACCGCACAGTGGTTCAAGTACCCGATCCAGACGTACTATGACTCGCCCGACCAGATCCCCTACGGCTACTACAAGAAAATCAAAGTGCCCATGGACATCGGCACGGTGTCGGCGCGCCTGCACTTGGGCGAGTACAAGCACACGTCGGAGTTCATCAAGGACGTGAAGCTCATCTTTGACAACTGCATCCGATACTGGAAATCAGATCCGCAAGGACAGACGTACTGCGAGTCGGCAAAGACGCTGACGAATCTGCTCAAGAACCAGGTGGAGCAGGTGTTTGGTGCCGCGATGACGGAGGAATTGCATTCCAAGGACAAGCACAAGTCGTTGTCGTCGTCGATTTCTGCGTCCGGGTCCTCGCCGAAGAGCCATCGGCCGTCATCCGCTTTGCTATCAGCACCGTCGTCGTCGACTGTAGTGGGAGAAAAGAACAGCAGCAGCAGTAACAGCAAGCGGAAGTCGTCGTCGTCGTCTAAATCTTCGGGCAGTTTTGCTGAGAAAGACATCTGCGTCGGAATCATGAAACAGCTGCGCGCGCACAAGATGAAAGGCTACCGCGGGATCGACATTCTGACTTCCGGTCCATTTCTGCATGCGGTCGACACGACCAAGTACCCAGATTACCTCAAGATCATCTCGGAACCGATGGACTTTGCAAAGATCGAGCGAAAGCTCAAGGGTGATCGGTACGGGAGCGCGAACGAGTTCAGTGCGGACGTGCACTTAATCTTCTCGAACTGCCACAAGTACAACAGTGATCCGATCGAAGGCGCGGACATCCGAGCGATGGCGAGCAGTCTGCGAGACTACTTTGTGGACCTGTACAACGAGAAGCTGAACCATCTGGATGACGGAGCTAGAGCACCCAAGTCGGCAGTGGCTGAAACGAAAGCGCCAGTTGCCCCTGAAGCGATTGCTGCAGCTCCTCCTGTGTCGGCATCGAAACTGGCGGTGGCAGTGGCACCGCCACTAGCAGCTCCAGCAGAAGCGAAAGCGCGAGTCGTGACGAAACCAGAGTCGTCTTTCAATTCAGATTCGCTGAAAGCCAGAGCGCCTTCGCGTTCGCCAATAAAGAAGTCTTCCAGTGAGTCCACTTTCAGTTCTTCGACAACGTCCCGTGAATACGAGAAACAGCATCCAGCCGTTGCGTCAGCAATCACCAGCAGCAGTAGCAGTAGCTCTCGTGTTGTGAAGCAGGAAAGCAGTTCGGCTGGTGCTGTTGTTGTCAAGGATGTCAAGGTGAGAGAGAGTTCAGTGCCGGCTTTGGCTGCTTCTGCAGCGGTTCCAGTGAAGCTAAGAGTCGAGTCTTCTTCGAGTGGTCTTGCGAAAGACATCGCACTACCGCCACCTGCCAAAGTATCTTTGTCTTCTTCTTCGTCCTCTGCGTTGACGGAAGCAGAGGAGTTGAAGCGCAAGAAGGAGAAGAAAGAGAAGAAGGAGAAGAAGGAGAAGAAAAAAGAGAAGAAGGAGAAGAAGAAGAAGAAAGAGAAGAAGAAAGAGAAGTTCAAAGACAAGGATCGGAAGGAGAAGAGAAGCTCTTCGGGTACTGCTGATCGAGCGGAGGGCAGTTCAGCAGTGACAACTAGCACAAAGACTGCCAGTGCGAGTACTGTCGTTCCAGCGGTCACAACGAAACCAGTTGTTGTTGCTACTACTGTTCCAGCAGTGCCTGCAAAACCGAAACCAGCTCCTGCTGTAACTTCTTCGGTCGTCGTCAGGGTTGCTGCTCCTTTACCAGTGCCGTCGAAGAGCGCAGTTGGCTCGAAATTGTCAGCAGCCGAGCTTCAGAAGGCGTCTTCCTCCGGTTCGTCCAGCAAGAAGAGCAAGAAGAGCAAGAAGAGCGACCTAAACTCGTGGGAGTCATCCTGCGAGCGCGTGCTGAACCGCCTAGTGAAGATCGAGCAAATCACGAAGCTCCACTTTGACCAGCCACTGCTGGAGATCTTCCCGCAGCTGCAAGCCGAGTACTCGCGCCTGATCAGTGAGCCGATGGACCTGCGCACTCTGCGCGAGCAGCTCCATGCGCATGCGCTCACGGTGAAGGATTTCATTCGCAAGGGGCGCCTGATCTTCCAGAACGCGATCAAGTTCAACTGCGCGAGCGACCCGGCGTCGCTTCACGTGCGCGAGATGTCGAGCCACCTGCAGTGGTACTTTGACTCGCTGTGTGCCGAGCTGAACCTGCTCGAGTCGGACGCGGACAAGATCAAGCAGAAGCAGCTGCGCAAGGAACGCGCGGACCTGGTCACCCACGTGCCGATGGACATCAAGCCGAAGGAGTGTCTCAAGCTGCTGCGCGTGCTCAACAGCCAGAAGTACGACAAGAACTGCTGGCCGTTCCGCAAGCCCGTGAAAGTACTGTTCCCGACGCTCGCGGTCGAGTACTTTGACATCATCAAGCACCCGATGGACCTCGCGACGATCAGCGACAAGGTGGCCGCGTTCGAGTACAAGATGCACGGGGATTTCATCCGCGACGTGCGCTTGACGTTCGAGAACGCGATTATCTACAACAAGGCGGACAAGGACCGCGAGGGCTGGAGCGTGTACGCCGCGGCGGTGCACATGCTGGGCATCGCGGAGGATCTCTGGAGCGACGTGACGCTCGAGGTGACGGAGCGCCTGCGCCGGAAGGATATGCTGCGCAAGGAGCGCGAGCGTCTGGGCGAGAAGAAGAAGCCAAGCGAGAAGCGGCTGGAGAAGGAGCGCTTGCGCGCGGAAGGCGGTGGCGGCGGTAATGATTCCAAGAAGTCTTCGTCAACCTCGTTGTCTACATCAGGTGGTGTTGGTGACCACGCTGCGCTGACGAAACAGTCTCTCAAAGAGCGCGTGCAGTCGCACCAGCAGCCGTCTCTCGCGCCGCCGCCGGCCTCTTCGTCGTCCTCTTCGGATACCGTGCTCACAGCCGCGACGGTCATGACCTCCACGACGACAAGCACAAGCGGAGGCGCCGCGTCTCGCGATGGCTCGCCGGATCTGTCTACCACGCGCCTCAAACTCTCGATCGTGAACCGCCAGAACGTCGACCGCAGCATGAACAAGTCGGAGCGCAAAGCCGAGGAGAAGCGGCGCAAGCGCGCACGTCGCGAGGAAGAGATCGCGCGGTCCGAGAAGCGGCGCCGCACCGCTGTCGCCGCCACGGACGACGCGCTCCGTGAGGCCGAAGCGCGCAGCCGCCGCAAGCTCCAGAAGCTCGAGATCGCGCAAGCGATGAAGCTGCGCGAGGAGCGCGACCAGAAGAACCGCGAAGCCGAGGCCGAGCGCGCGCTGGGGATGAAGATGAAGTTCAACGCCTCCGCGTGGACGGGCGTGCTGCAGCCGGCGCAGAAGACGAGCCAGGGCTTCTGGTCCAAGAAGCGCCTCAAGCTGGCGCTGCCCGCCGCGTTCCAGCAGGCGATGACGCCTGAGGTGGAGTCGCCCACCGCAACGGACCACCTCCACCACCAAGTCGTGATGCCGATCGACTCCTACTAACTTAAAAAGCAATCACAACAAATAATGGCAGACTAATGACGATGGAACCAAATTCAACATTGCGATCTGTTCAGAGAAAGCTTCACTAACCAAGTCAAAAAAAACTATTGAAAACATCTTATGGGGAAAGCAGCAGGAAGGATGCAGGCGATTGACAAGTGCTTTTGTAGGAGTTTGGGAAGAAAATCTATCAACAAAGCTGTTTGCCACTACCCAGATACTAGGAGCAGCAGCAAGTAGCTCGTCTGTCTGTCCTCGCCTGCTTTCTTCCCCTCTGGGTCAAAAAAAATAAAAAAAATGGCGGAGAATCGAAGGAGGAGCCAGCGAACAAAGGCGAAATCGCGAACACCAACACACGCCTGCACGAACGCGACACGAGACGACACGAAGGCCGGCAAAAGGCACGTCGACAGCGCTGACTGTAAGCAAATGTGCTTGTAGCAGCTACCGACAAGTCCCAAAAGTCGGTGAATCAGTCGAATCGGTCTCGTCGGTCCGCCCAGGTGTATCCTCCACGCTCTGATCGAATGCTCGCTGTTTCTCGCTTTTCTCTGTCGTCTCCCTCTTCGTCACCGCCGCAGTTGTTGTCGTTGTTGATGCTGTTGTTGTTGTTTCTTGGTTTGCGCGTTGATTGATTTCGAATCCTGCCGCATCGTGTTGTTTCTTGTTCTTCCAAAATAGTCGCTTCTTCTTGTCGTTGTCGTTGTCGTCGTCGTCAGCAGCAGATTATCTTTTTCTCTTTTAAAAACGTTTTCCAAAGCGACCAAGTCTCTTGCGTTGTCTTGAGTGTGTTTGATTCTTGTGGATTTCCGGAACTTGTCGCCGAGACGGGGAACGGAGCAGCGAACGAACACTCATACATACTGCCTTCTTCTTGCGCCGTCCACCATCCCTTTGTTGTTCTTTCCGTGCTTACGCGTAGCGCATTGGTTCTTGCGGAGCGTTGGCGTCGTAGCTGAGTCCGCCGTCCACGCCCTGCCAGCCGTACTTGAAGTGGTAAACATGGGGGCCGTAGCCACCACAGGTGTGGTAGCCGTCCTTGCACATGCAGCCGTAGTTGTCGCTCGACGACGGCGACGGGCACATCGCAGAAGGGTACGGACCCCCGAAAGTGGTGCTGGTGTTGCTGGTGTTGCAGCCGCAGTTAAGCAGCTGGTTGTTGTGCAAGCACGACTGGTGGTGGTAGTTGTATGGCGTGCTCTCCGGGCGAAGGAGACCATACGCGAGATGGTTTGGGATCGTGATGTGCGCTTGAATGAACAGCAGCTCCTCGTCAGGCACCTTGCCCCACCGGTCTCGATCTTGGCTGCCCGGACACTCCCAGTCTGAGATGCCGTACACAAGCCCGTACAGCCACGTCTTGCATTCCCACAGCACGTTCGGGTCGAGCTGCAGGAACTGCGCCACAAAAAGGAAATCCAGCGATGGATCCACCAGCAGCAGCGCCGATCCTGCAAGCACGCTCGGGAGAAAGTCCACCGACTGGTAGTCCAGCAGCGCCACGTCGATCAGACGCACTGCGTGCACGAACAGATCCTTGGTCCCCGACAAGTTGTGCTTTGGATTGACAAAGTCACTGTTTTCAAGCAAGATCGCAAATACACCCATGTGATTCGTTAGAGACCATATTCACGAGATAAGCAGGCAATAGCAAGAATATGAGCACATCTACATACCCCATGGTGTCGAGAGGTGGTTCCGACGAGTCACCCGCCAGCAAGAAGAGCAACCAGGAGAGTGAAGTCGTTGGGTGGAGGTTCCAATTGAGTTCCTACAGTAAGTAGCGCACAAGAAATCATCCACAATTGTTAAAAGCAACAACGCGAAGAGGCTTTTTGTCACCATCACCCACCAAACACAGATAACCACTTCGCGTACCACGAGGTATTCTCCTTCGTAGCGGACGAGGTCGTCGCCACCGCAGTTGACAGCACCTTGCTCTGAGATGAACGCCGCAAGCTCGGTCGCCTTGGGCGGGTGCACTTCCTCGATCTTCGCGGCCATGAACACGCACGTCAGACCCATGAGCTGCAGCTCGCGCTGCACGGCAAACACATCGTCGTAGTTGCGGATCGAGTACGCGTCATGCTCGCGCAGCAGCGCGCGCTTGCGGAGAATGATGTGCGCGTACTGGATCGCAAAGTGCGCGGTCTGGCGCTGGAGTGCGAAGTGCGCGCACACGCCAGCGATCCAGTGCCACGTGTACCCGAACTGGTCGTAGTTGTTCGAGTACGGCAGCTGGCCGACCGAGAGCGGCGAGACCGAGCCGCGTGGCACCCCCTGGTGCTTGTTGACCGAGAAGTGCGACGAGAAGCCGGGCGTGACGGGGGACAGCGGCGCCGCGATCGGCGCCATGCCGAACGCCGTCTGGTTGGACGACTGCGGCGGCTGCTGCTGTTGCTGGAAGAACGAGGGAGGCATGGGGGTCAGACGCGCGCTCTGCTGGTACGACATCTCCTTCTGGCGCATGCTCAGCACCATCATCAGATCGAGGTTCATGCTGCTTCCAACAAGTCTCAATTCGCCCACCTACAAAGACAAGGGACGGGCGTGTTGCGTTCGCGCGGGTGTTCGGTCTTCTGATCACAAAGCCGCCACACGTCGCAAAGACACCCAAATCTTTCGCTGTCTCTCACTCTCGCAGACGCTCTGTCGCCGCACACACTCGTGGGGGGGAGGGACGCTGGTCCTTCCGCTTCCTCTCGCTCGCTCACTTACGTCTTCCTGCCGCTCGCTTGCTCACTCGCTTGACCTGCTTCCTGTCTTCTGGGCGCTTCCTTCCTTCTCGTCTCGCTGCCTGTCTTGCCTGTCGAGCCCCCCACCGATTCCGCACTCAAGCACACTCAACACAGGCGCGTTAAAGCAGGCGACCGAAGCAAAGAGCGAGAGGGAACAAAAAACAAAGGACCTTCACTCCTGCAGAATTGCTCGTTCTCTTGCCTCCAATCTGTCTAAAAAGCGATATCGGATATTCAAGTGGAGCTTCTACATTTCGAATGTCAAAACCGATTGAATAGCGTAATGTCCAATGACAAAGTCGTACTTAACGAGCCCTCACCCTCCTCCATTCGATACACACAAACGCACGATCCACACACAAGCACACGATACACACACAGTATTGTGTGTTCTGAGAGACACGTCACGCACAACATTGAAGGAAAAAGATTGTGTGTATCCCTAACCGCGCTTAAGTACCTCTAATAATGAATAATATCTCCAATACCTGGTACTTGAATATTTATATAAAGAAGTAATTTCACATGTGCCTTTTGCTGTGCTAAATGTTGATCTTAAATCGTTGTTACCTAGATTTGTACAGTGCTGGCCAAAAATATAGACCCACACGTATTTTTTGCATAAATTTACAGTGGGCGGGGGCAACGAGGACGCTTTTTGCAATAACTTGGTGATTTTTTATCAAAAACAAGTCGCGTTTTCAGGATGAATAGAACTCACCGAAGGCTATTTATGAGCTCGAATTCATTGAAAGCAACAGCTTTCCCTCGACAGCATCAATTTTTGCACTTTCCAACCTATACCTATCGTGATTTTAGCCAATAAACATTGCGTATTTGCACTCTAAAAACACATACACTTTATGTTTTGATATGTATCCTATTTACTATATTATAGAGGTAACAGGGGTTTCATAAGTCTAAATCGGGGTTAAATATTACCAAAAATACCAACACATCCAGATTCTTGAGTTACGTTCACCAGGCACTATAAATATGATACCATCTGTCCATCACCTTGCCTCTTTCGTTTGCACGGCATTTGAAGACCCATGCAGCACTGCACAGACATCAGACAACCAAAAAAACCTCGACATGAGCGTGTGGATGAGCCAACGAGGGCCATGCAATATGCCAACAACAACCGTGGGAGAGCATTGACGGAAGGAGAGCACCTTGACATTTTGTGTCTCCACGCCAACCTGCGCAAAGACAAATCATCGGTCCCTCGGAAAGAATCAGTCACGACCAAAATCTCTCGCTTGCTGGGACGCTCCAACAAGACAGTCGGCAAAGTCTGGTCCGAGTTTCTTGAGCACGGCGCCATTGTTCTCGCCAATGTTGCAGCCAATCGCGACGAGCGTGTCACCAGAATCCCAAGATCCATGGCAATACAATCGGCGGTGCAAGCTTTCATTCGCAGGCGCTGTGAGACTCGAGTTCGAACAACATCGAAGGACGTGATGCACTTTCTGGTTGAAGAGCAACACCTGCACGTCGAGATGACAGATCCTGTTCGAGTAAAGACAGCTCTTCGACAAGTGCAGCGGTTTGTGAAGGATGCCGGCTATAGCCGAGGCGAGCACAAATCATCTGTGCTCCGTTTGTCGCCCCAAAACGACTTGAAGAGAGCAGAGTACGTGCAACTAATGACTGGGAAACAGAGTGCAGCCAAGCGCATTGTGTACATGGACGAAAGCTATATACATCAGCATTACACGCGTCATGCCGATTCGCTGTGCGATCCGTCTGACCCCAGCATTGTGAAGCCAAAGCACAAAGGTCGCAGACTTTGCTTCATCGCAGCAATAATTGACGAAGACCGAAGTGTGGTGGACGAAGATCGCGCTCC
Source organism: Globisporangium cylindrosporum (assembly GCA_038050675.1). Lineage (NCBI taxonomy): Eukaryota > Oomycota > Peronosporomycetes > Pythiales > Pythiaceae > Globisporangium > Globisporangium cylindrosporum. The sequence goes on along the minus strand of JALBZD010000401.1, from coordinate 2,829 downwards.
CCACCAGCGAGCCCAGTTGCTCCTTGAGACTGTCGATGTTTTTGAGGGAGGGAAGCAAACCAAAGATTATCACGGGATGTTCTGCCACGACTACTTTGTGAAGTGGATGGCGGCTTTGCTCCAGTGCCTCAAGGGCAAAAGCATCTCGAATTGCTTGATCGTGATGGATAACGCCAAGTACCACAAGGTGCTTCCTGCCACAGCTCCAAAGAAAGGCAACAAGAAAGAGGTGCTCATCAATGCGTGTCAGCAATACGGAATTCCAGTCCCAGCCAACGCAGCCAAGCCGATCTTGTGGGAGCTCTTGTCTCAGCACATTGACAAGAATGTTGTTCCAGTCGTGGTGGAGATGGCGAAAGCAGCAGGACACGACGTGGTGTACACCCCACCCCATCACTCCGATCTCCAACCCATCGAAATCGTGTGGGCGATTGTAAAGGGAGAAGTTGGCCGGCTGTATACTACCAGCACAACGTTTGCTGACATCCGCACGCGATTGAATGATGCATTCTGCCACCTGCAGTCGTCAGCAGTGCAAGGATGTATTGATACTGCAAACAAACAGCTTCTAGAGTTCAAGAGACATTTTGGTGCTATGGATGCGCAAAACGGGTCTTCTGAAAACGATGATGAGAGTGACTCAGAAAGCGAATTGGATTAACAAAGACTGCATTTGATAAATAGAATCTAAACTTCCGTCGGTGACAAAAGGATTTACCTTCACTCTGGTACTAGTACAAGACCAACCGCACAATACGGAAACACCCCCAAGCTAGCCTTCACCTCTTGTCCACACGATAGGTCTCCAATATTTCACCAGATTACTATATGCCCACAGCTTGCTGCGAAGGTAGCATCGACATAATCGTCCAAAGCAATCTCGCTGGTACAAATGCTAACGTTGGTCGGCAGTTCCAAAATCATTTTTCGATCTTTTTCAGTAAAATGAAAATTACATGAGTCGTCGGTAATTTTTAAATCAGCGCTTTTAATTGGCTACTTTGGGTAATATATTCAGCTGCTTACAACATACAACTGCCCTTTAATAGGAGTATTCAATCCTTTTTTAGGAGTAAACTGCGTACGCTGTTTCTGACCAAACCACTCGATGAAATCTGGTGAAACCTCCTTTGATCGTTTTATCTCATCAAGGCGCTTCGATTGATGTAAAAAAACAAGGGGTAAAAAAGCGTCCTCGTTGCCCCCGCCCACTCTAAATATGGTTGATTCCTTCCGTATCGAAAGGGACGATGGATGGATTCTTCAGGTGAGCCCTCGATATTCGAAACACACAACATATTATTTAGAGTATCTCTTTAGTGTCTGAGTGCTAAAGTACGATCTGCACTTGTGATATTTGCATTCTCGTTTGGCAACCCCCTTGTGCTAATTGAGGTGCATTGTCTGATCCAGGCTACCACGACCTACACGCTGCAACCTATCGTGATAGCCTTGCTCAGAGACTACCGGAGTACCTAATGCACAGGGACTTGCGTCACTGACTCGTACCATGACAACTGCAAGAGGACATTCGCAGTTTGCGAATAAGATACGCTCGTTGCTTGAAACCAAATGCGGCTCGCCACGCCTTGAACGACTCTCTCCGTGTTCATCTGACCACAGATCTTCACATTATCGCTTCAGGTGTGGGTAGCTACGGTTGGCACCAATCTGGTCTACCTACACGAGCGAGTCCAACAGAGAGGATACAGCGCCACGACAACTTGGCAAAAAAATACTCAAGCAGCAGATATATTTTGTGTAAACGCTCAAGTAAGAAAGACGATGCCTTTTTTTTAATCAGTGTGCCGTGAATCGTGCCTGATATGCATTCGCAAGATGAAATGTGCCTCCTACTCGGATTATACCGCAGTCTCAATCCAGGACAACGCTTAGACAATCTTGACACCTGGCGCGACCGACTGGATCCACGCGAGCGCGCTCGACACACGAGCGTACACGCCTGGATTGCTAGCGAAGCCGCACTCGGCACCCCAACTGACGACACCCACGAGCACGTCTGTACCATTCTTGCTGATGACGAGCGGGCCACCCGAGTCGCCTTGGCACGAGTCGCGGTTGACGACACCGCCGGCGTACAGCATGGTAGCGTCGACGATGCCAGTGCCACGAACCGCTGGCGCACACACAGCATTGCTAACGATTGGTATGTTCACGCTCAAAAGCTCGCGAGAAAGAGAACCCTCGTATGCGGTGTTACCCCATCCGATGACCGTCGTCGTGGGTATCACGACGTAGTCCGAGTGGTCGTTCGCAGTAAGCGCAATTGGCGTAAATCGACTGGCGGTCGCGAGCTCCAGGATGAGGAAATCGTTCGTGTCAGTGTTCGGGGAGCCGTAGGTTGGGTAAACCGTCTGCTTCACGACACGGATGCGCTCGCCGCTGCTCGAACTGCTGATGGAGTGCGTGCCGACAGCAACGTGGGTGATGCCGTCGTTGCAGTAAGCCGCTGTGAGCACGTGCGTTGGAGTGATGAGCGAGCCGCCGCAGGGGCTTTGGCTGGCCACACTGTCGCGGATGCCGGTGGTGTAGGTCTTGGTGCCACGAGTTACGACAGTTCCGCTGAGGATGAGCGGTGTGTCGTTGGCTTGAGCGTTGACCGAGGCGGCGAGCAAGGCCGTGGTGGCAGCAAGAGTGGCGGTGATCTTCATGGTGGAGACTGGGATGTGCGACTTGATGTAAGCTCGAGGAAGCAAAAGCTGGAATGAATCGATATAAGTGAGAATCCCGAGCCAGCGCTTGAGCTAGACCTGCGTGGTGGTCGACAGTTTTCTGACCCCCCCACCCCTCACCCCCCACCCCCCCCCA
>JALBZD010000400.1:0-29478 GCA_038050675.1 Globisporangium cylindrosporum | reverse complement strand
CCCCCCCCCCCCCCCCAGATTGTTGGGCGTTTCCCTTTTTTTTCTCAAATGTATTTCCGGAGATTGCTTGGTCCCGTGCACGTGAGGGCTTCGCTCGTGAAGGATCGCGTGTGGAAGGAAGCGGCGCAGCAGCGAGTCGGCGGATGAACGATGGAATGAAGAACGATGAGACTGGCAGGCTGCTGATAGAGAAGAAGGAGTAGGAGACGTGCTTTTAGAACCAGGCCGCTCGGTGGTTCTGCGACGCTTTAGTACTCACTAGTTAGTGCTCGCGCGCTTCGCTCTCTTGTCGTCTCGGCGCGCGGGTGATTGTGTGGGAGTGGGGTCCATTATGACTGATAGCTGGTTGCCTGATGATGATGACCGCAAGTGCAACTGTGCATACAGTCTGGCGAAAAAAATACGGCGACATTTCTTAATATGGCGCTCAGTATGTCGCTGTGTTTAGTCTGTCGTTCTGTCAAGACTGTACCTATCAAAATTGCTTCTCTGCACTGGTATTAATCAATAGCTGCCTCTAATATGAATGAGAAGGCTTAAGCTGAAGCTAAGCGAGCGTGTTGAGGTTGAGCAGGTCGCGCATTGTGAGCGTGTCCGGATGCACGAGACGTGCCATTTGCTGCACGCTGTGGCTGCACGCTGTGGCCGCCCTCGACGTCGTAGACGCAGATGTTGCGGTATCGGAAGCGCAGAAGCTTGGCAAGCAGGATCGCGAGCACGTCCTCGATGGACACGAAGAGCGCCTTGTTCGCGATCACGAAGCCGTTACTGTAGATGCCGTCGGCCAATATGTACTTGAGCCCCTTGATCGCGCGCAGGTTGCTGTAGTTGCAGCGCAGCCCGAACTGGTGCGCGAGCTCCATGCCCGTCGCTAACTCAAAGCGCGTCGTGCCTACTGCTACTGCTGATGATGATGACGACGACGAAGCTTGGGGTGTAGCCAGCACGGTGTTAAACAGGTTGTTGGTCGAGCCGCCATCCGACTTGGCCGTCTTCGAATCGAGCTTCGTGCTCTCCAATAAACCCACGACGGCAGCTGAGCGCTGGTGTATCAGCTTCTATCGGCGCCGGAGCTTGGTCGCCAGGACAAGCGCGAGTAACAGTCCAAGTGACAGCAATAGCGGAAAGACGACTGCGAGCATGAATTGCAGCTCGCTCGCGCCGATCGGATGCGCGTTCCAGAGCCGCATGGGCGTGGTCTTGGACAGATCTTCGGTGGTTGGCACGACACCCATCTGGTAGTCGCGCAGCGTGTTGTCATTCAAGACCTCGACGAGCGTGGGAGCACGCGGATGATTGCAGACGAGCATCGGAACGCAACGAAGAAGAGAAACAGCGAGAGCGCCGGGTCGAGTCACTCCTGCGCGACTTTCGCGACGAGGTCCACGACCGCGAGACAGAACGTCATGAGGTCCGCCTCGACGATCCCGCGGTGGATGAACACCTCGGAGATGTCATTGCCGACAAAGTACAGGTATTCGATCAACGCCCAACAGTTGTTCAGGTACCATGAGTCGATGACCAGCAACTCGCGCAGCTGCAGCGTCTTGGAGATGCACATGAACGCGTCGCTGATTCAGAGCTTGCCCTTCTGCCAATTGCGGTACACGGCGATGAACAGGATGAGCATCTGCACGATCACGTCGAGGCCGAGAAAGAAGTGCACCAAGTGCGATCATGCTCACGCGTTCGTGAGAACTGTCCCCCCCGTCCACTACATGTTGGAAATCGCGTCGATGGGATCGTCGCTGAAAACCTAGTACTCGTTCTTGATGTTGGCTTGCTCGGTCTCCTTGTCCTAGTAGAAACCCGTCCGGCTTGTGGTCATGAGCGTCTTGGAGATTTGCGTAGAGGCATTACTGGGGACACTGCGCAGCGTCCAGTGCATCCGCTGTCGTGTTCATATACTCGGACACCTGAAAGCGCAGTTTCTCGTATGGGTACCCGAATGAGAGCGCGAAATGGTGGGCGACACCGCGCTGCTCAAGACTGTGGAAGGACGTGCGCGTCGCGACACTCAGCGATCCTTTCTCGTCGTGCGACGGCACTTTGTAGCCCTGGTTGGAGAGCGTGAGTGTGGGCAACTTGACGTGGTCTGCACCAAGTAGCTCTAGCTGTGGCTGCTTGTTGTTCAAGAGGAAGAACACTTTGATGATCGGCGAATCGCTGTACACTCTTGCAGAGCTCGTGCAGTCCACGACAGGCGTAATAAGCTCGCTTTGTGCATCACTGAGGAAAGTGAGGTTGTACGAGGTGTCGCACACGAGAGCGTCGTAGATCGAGCGCAGGAACGCGTTCGCGTACATGTCGTCCACTTCATTCGCACTCGTGTAGCCCGTGAACGACGCGTACTGCTGCTGTGTCTTGTCATCCAAGTCGACGTAGATCGTGCCCATGCGGGGCGTCATTTGGAAATCCAGGAGCTCCATCAACGAGCTGCTCGCGACCGTCATTGTACCGACTAGCTCACTCATAAGCAGCATCGAGTATGGCGCAAAGCCGAGCGTCGGGTTGGAGTATGATCGCATGGTGTCGAGCACACCCACCGAGCCGCTGAGCGCCGCTATGCAGTGGAGAATAGCAGCGACTGCCGTGATCACGCGATGCACCAAGTGCCAGATCTGAGCGAATGTCATTCTGCTGCCATTCCTGGTGGTGTTGCCGCTTCTGAGATTGCTCTTGCTAGCGCCGCCACCAAGCTGGTCGAGTCGACGCAGCATGATCACAGCAGCGCCAAGATCGCTGATGTTCTGGCGAGCGAGCCGACGCACCGACACGGCCATCGATACCGGCGCTCCGGCCTTGAAACTCGCCATCGCATCGCGTTTACTTGAGATCCGCTTTAGCAGACCGGTTGCATTTGTCATGACTCTTTCACGCTGCGCCGCCAAGCAGGAGATTCCAATGAGTTGCGTGAGAGAACGCAATAGCGCAATAGATAGCGATACGTGGAGCTGACACTTCAATGCTTCTGAGTGAATTAACTGCTCACAACTGGGAACGAACGAACGAACACAAGCGGTGTCGATGCCTATATAAATAGCAAATCTCCCCGCTTCTATTTTCAGCTTCCACGTCACATTGCGTGCGTTTATATTTAGAGCGTGCGCGATCGCATCGCATATTGCCATCACCTGCAGTCGTCATTGTCGCATTCGCTTCTCGAGAAGGATATGCGAGTCGCTCTTCTATATATGAAGCTGCCGTTGTGACCAAGAAGAGCGTTCCGCGCTGCAAGCGCAAATGGGCAACTAATGCATGCAGTTGTAGCCAGGAATCGCTTGTTGGGTAGGTTGTTGGGTCTCGCCATCAAGAGGGCAAATGGCGATGTGAGGACCGTGCGCACGCACGCCATTTGGCTCACAGATATAATAGAAACAGAAATCTGCGTATCCTAGTGATGAATGAAGCCATCGATTGTGCCTGACCCACCTTTTGAAAGAGACATGGAGAGGGCAGTCCTCCTGTGATGGCGAGTCCGTCATGTAGGTAGCCACCCCTAGCACGAAAAGTGTATCCATTTCACAGCGAAAGAGGGTCCACAACAAGCAAGCAATCACCCAAAACCCCAGTGCTGGAGTTTCTGCGAGTCAGCTCTGTCATGTGTCGAACAGTGGGACTTTTCTGCCGAAAGCCTGACGCCTCACACATTCCATGTTGACCTCTGAAAACACTATAAGCATGTTGTGCATTTGAATTCGATATATCAATCTGTATCACCATATGCTACAAAAGGCGTTATTGGTGTTTATAAAGGTTTTATATCTCAGGGAGTAAGATCCAGTTTCTGTTCTGTTTCTCCAAGTGGTCATCTCGCTGAATGTCTTACTCCAAGCAGCTGCTTGGCTGCTTTAGCAATCGCCAGCCAACCGGCAAAATGGCAATCGTCAGAGCTCGCAAAAAGCTCTGCGTTCACTTGATTTTCCTATGCAGAAGCGACGGTCGTCGCCGCCACACTTACTGAAGGGTAAGCCAGCCAAACATACAGTTAATCTGGCCACATTGAAGCGAGCGAGCGCAGCCACATGGCCCCAGTGGTACAGAGCGTTCATTTCAACAGAGAGAGAGAGAGAGAGAGAGAAAGAGCGGGCAAAGAGCGTGTTGTGTGCGAGAGAGAGATCCGTAACAATGTGCCACCCAAGCCCGCCCGCTCTAAGTGTATGGACGACTGAGGATGGACCACGCTTTTGGATACAAATCCGCAAACGAGTGCGGCCGGCGCGCCATCGAGAGCAAGCGGGTAAAGTGAAGCAACCAGAGTGAGCGATTTGATTTGTACCGGTCGGTCGACTGACTGTACAGGACGGCGCGCGCCGAGAGCGTTCTCGCCTCTTTCCGCTCTTTGGTGCCTCGTCAACGCTCGGGTCATCCATCTGCTCTGCTTGCTCACGCACTCGCCGAAAAGAATCTCTCGCGCGCCATCGATCGTCATGCCGACCGCGCGACGCCCGCGCCAAGCGTCGACCGCACCGTACGTGAGCTACTTGCGTCCTGTTTGCTGGTTGAATGGACATGCGTTGGAATGTAGAGGTATCGTATTGACTGACATGTATACTCTGCTCGGTGTGTGTGTGCTGCTTATTGCGATGACCAATACGAATGAACCACCAATCGATCAATAGACTGCAGATGTTTCCACTTCCGAGCAACTACTTTGGTCGCGTGCAGCTCTCGCCCGCGCAGTCGACGGCGTACGAATTGATGCTGAACGCGCAGCTGCAGGACGCGCTGCGCGTCTACTGCGACAACTACGCGCAGGGTCAGGGAGCAGCCGGTGGCGACAAGCTCGATTTGCCCTGGAAGTGCGTCGGCACGCTCGGAGGACTCAAGACCTACAAGGTCGCGGGCACAGAGCCGCGCGAGTCACCGAACCTCGGCGATGTCGGCTCGTTCCTGCAGTCCTACCGCACATTTGGCAAGATCCAGGGCTTCTACAAGGACATCCTGGACGTGCATCACGCGGAGACCACCACGGGGTTCCGCAACCAGCAGAAGATTTTATACCCAGACACACTCGACGCTGCGGTGCTGCATACAATCCGCAGCAACACACAGCAACCGCAGCAATTTTCACAACAACAGCAGAGACAGGTGCAATACTTTGGGATCAAGTGGGTCGTCACGTCCTCGCCGTCGTCCGAAATCCGCAGGCGCGACTGCTGCTTTGTCGAGATGCTCGGAACCACGAAAGACCGCTTTGGGCGCGAGATCGGCTTCTGCGTGTCGGCGTCGATCGCGATTCCAGAGTGCCCCAACTTGCTCGAGGCAAAACAGGTGACGCGCTTCCGCATGCGCAACACGATGCTCATCGTGCCAACTGAAGACGCGCAGTCAACGTCCGAGATCTTCGTCATGGGCGTCAAGGAAGTCGTGGACTCATCGTTAGGTACAAATGCGCACCACCGGCATTTCATGGCGATCTTGAACGACATGTCGCTCGTGATCGACTCCCAGAACATCACAAAGCAATCGCTGGTACCGCGCGCAGAGTGGATACCCGATCGAGATAGGAAAGAGTGCAATATTTGCTGTCGGAGGTTCAACTTTTTGTTCCGACGGAAACACCACTGCCGGCTCTGCGGCGAAGTGGTCTGCCGCACGTGCTTTGTCAAGCGCTGCGTGCCGAGCACAAGAGGATTAGAAGACGATGACAAGACAGCTTCAGTCGCCGAGATCGCAAAGGACAAGTTCTGCGTGCGCTGCGTCATGAGTCTGCGCGCGGTCGACCGGCGCATCGAGAACTTCACTCAGCAAATTTATAAAGGTACGTGTGGGCGAGCATCTCACAAAGTTGTAGAATGGATTGCTCTACGAACCTCCCATCACTAACCTGTCCTGCTTGTCTCTCTATCAATCCAACAGTCAACTCGCTTCGGGTCTTTGGACGGGACTCATCGATCTCTTCTGACATCGGTGTAGTCATCCCAGCGAACAGCGGCTCGTTCCAGATATCGATAACCGGCTCGGAGAAAAGCATAGCGCTGTCACGAAGCAGCTCGACTAGCAGCTCGCTGCTCGGCTCCGGACGAAACTCAGCGCGGGGCTCGTCCATCACATATTATAAGCGCGGCAGCCAGAAGAAGAAAATCCTGCGGCTTGAAGATCTGATCAGGTTCCCTGTTGAGCAGCCCGAGGACGCGGTGCTTAACCTCACGGACGACGAGAACGATGACGACGACTACGACATGTTCAACGGTGACTCGAAGAAAATGGCTCCGATCCGGCTCATGTCGAACGACAAGTCCATGGCGGAGCTCTACAACCGCCTTGTGCGCCTCTCGCAGTCCAGCAATAGCAGGGGCGGGAGCAACAGCGGTCGAGGCCATCCGAAGACAAGCGTGAGTATCACCGAGCTGCGTCAGTCCATCGCTAGCCAGGAATCACTGCTCAATCAGATCCGCCAGAGTCTCGTCTCATCCTGAGTCGAAAACAAAACGCCAGGACCTGCCTATCTTTACTCATTGGAAAGTGAGATAGCGGTAATAAGTAGTTGAGAGAGCAAAACGCACACAGGAAGGTGAGTATCAATCAAATTTGCCAAGGGTAGCGCCGAACGAAGGCGTTGTCATTTCCAAGGAAGAACCAACTTGACTGGCTGGTATTTATACGGCGGAAATTCGATTTTCGGGAAAGCAAGGAGCGCCAAACTCTCCTCCTGATTTAGCTCCGGCCAAGACTCAGCGGTGGTGGGTTGCTGCTGCTTTTTTTGGGCTTGCAACTCCGATGTGGATGAGTGCGGCTGGCTCACAAACCCGCTTCAGCTTGGTTTTGACCCTCAAACGCTTCAAGCTTCCCAAGAGAAGAAAGATAGCGGAGGAGAGAGTAGAAGCGCACTGCCATTCGCGTGGATGCTGCACGACGCGGCGACTTGAAAAGCTGTCTGTCACAAGCAGCGAGTGGCCTCGGTTTTCCGGCAAAACGAGAGCGATTGATTCCCAGTCTCGCGCGTTCTCTTCCCAGTAAACGATGTTCGCAGCAAGAGGAAACGCGCATCGGAACTTGATCAATGCGCGTCGCGAGCGAGAGTACAATAAGGAGCTGTCGGCGCGATCAGAGAACTCAGTAGAAGAAGATGCAGGAGAGCAAGAGCAGGAACTGAATGCAGACGGCTCGGCTAACCTCAATTATGACGCTTCCAAAATCAACAAGAACAAGAACAATAATCCCGCCGATACAACTCGAAACAACAAAATTGATGGTCAAGGCAAAGACGTTGGGGGCGGTAGCGATACGGTCAATGCGAATGCAAATGCAAATGAGAAAGGTAGCGACACGAGTTCTCCACGTGAGACTGGCGAAGAGGAAGAGCTGAAATTGTGGCCACTCGATGGCGTCACTGGCTATCAGCGCACGTACCTACGCTTGGTAAACCGAGCGATCATGGTGCTCCGTCACTCGTGGTTCAACTCGGCGGTGATGCTCTGTATCTCCTGGGCGTCACTCTCCGTGGGTTTGCAGACGTACGCTGCATTGGCATCGAGTGTAGTGCTCGACGACCTCGACTTGATCGTGCTCTCTGTGTTCATCCTGGAGGCCGTGCTCAAGATCATGGCCGAGGGGCTCAAGCCCTGGAAGTTCTTCAGTGGGAAGGAGATGCGCTGGAACTGCTTCGACTTTGGTATCATCATCATGAGTCTGCCCATGTGGGGGTCTGCGCTGGGTGGAGGCAACATCGCGATCCTACGAATGCTCCGCCTGATGCGAATCATGAAGCTCGTCAAGCGCATCCCACAGCTGTACATGATCGTCATGGGGCTCATCGGAGGACTCAAGTCGATCGGGTACATCCTGCTGCTGCTCTTCCTCGTGTTCTACCTGTACGCGATCTCTGGGATGTACGCCTGGCAGGACAACGACGCTTTCCACTTTCGAAGTGTTCCGATCGCCATGGTCACACTCTTTCGTATGTCGACGCTCGAGAACTGGTCCAACGTAAGTATATTTGCCTGTCTGAGATTTTGTGGTTTACTGATTTGATGAGGGCTCTAACTTGTGGTTCTGGACAGATCATGAACATCAACTACTTCGGCTGCGATCGATTCCAGGGAGGCTATTACTCATCGGACCCAGCTGACGCGTACAAGTTCCAGTACTGCAATACGACTGCGCTGTACGGAGAAAACGCCACCGAGAGCTCTATCAACACCTCACGCACCGTGAACAGCTTCGTCGCGACCATCTACTTTGTCACGTTCATCCTGATTTCTGCATTTGTGATGCTCTCGCTCTTCATCGGTGCCATCACGATGAGTATGACGCAGAGCATGGAGCAGATGAAAGCCGCGCAAGAAGAAGTGGAGCGAAAGAAGCGCATCGAAAAGGCCCAGAAGCGCGCCTTGGAAGCCCAGCGGAGAGAGAAAGAGCTAGCGGAGAAGAGGAAGCTCGAAGCTGCTGCTGCACATGCCGCCGGCGGCGCGGAGCCCCCACCAACTGAAAAGGGACTCTCCACTGCGGAGAAGAAAGACCGCAAGAAGATGCGTGAAGTGCTGCTGCAAACCTGGGACGATTGCGATTTGACAGACATCCTGGTGCAGAACCAAGGTGATAGCCTGACCCTGAAAGGCAGGTACCTGCAGCTCGCAAACATCGCGGTAAAGATCGTCGAGCACCACAGATTCTCGCTGTTTGTGACTCTCGTGATCGTTCTCGCCGGTATTCTCGTCGGTCTGCAGACGTCGTCCGAAATCGAAGATGCGATCGGCGGCTTCCTCACAGGTCTGGACTCGGCAATCCTCGCTGTCTTCACCACGGAAGTAATCCTCAAGGTGATCGCCGAAGGACTGGAGCCGTGGAGTTTCTTCCGTAGTGCATGGAACACGTTTGACTTCATCATCGTCGTCGGGAGCTTCACAAAAGGGAAAGGTGGGATGCTGACAATGCTGCGACTGCTGCGGTTGCTTCGTGTGCTCAAGCTCGTGCGCGCGTTCCCTCAGCTGCAAGTGATTGTCTCGGCGCTGATGAAAGGTGTGAGCTCCATTGGGTACATCGGCTTGATCTTGCTGCTTTGTTTCTACGTGTTCGGCATTCTCGGCAACATGATGTTCGCCGAGAACGACCCGTTCCACTTCCAGTATCTGCACTACGCGATGGTTTCGCTCTTCCAGTGCGCGACCATGGACGGCTGGAGCGACGTACTCTACATCAACTACTACGGCTGCGATGAGTACGGCTACGACGACTACATTGCGATGGGGTACAACTGCACGCCACATGCCACAGGCTTCCTCGCCGTTGCGTACTTTGGCGCGTTCATTGTGCTCGGAGCCATGGTGTTGATCACTTTATTCGTCGGTGTGGTCACAACCAGTATGGAGGAAGCTACACAAGAAATGGAGGCTGAGAAAGACATGCTGCGCCGTGTCGAGGAGCTCCGAGTACGCAAAGGCGTCGAGCAGGCCGTAATCTTGTCGTACATGCAGGTTTTTCGGCTGCTCGATCTCGATAATAGTGGATCAGTGGAAGAGGCCGAGCTGCGCATCGGACTCGCGGCGATCGGCAAGAACCCGAGCTACGAAGAGCTCAAGGAGATGATGGACGTCGTGGACGAAGACGGCAGCGGACAGATCGACATTGTCGAGTTCGTCGAGTTTATGATCCACGTGCGCGAGAAGTCGGTCGAGCAAAAGCTGAAACTCGAGGCGGAGCGAGCGCGAGCAGCGGAGGCGGAGAAACAGGCGAGCATGAAAGCAGTTGGTAAAGTCCCAAAAAGTGACGACGACGTGGATGAAGACGGAAAGAGCCGCGTTCAGGTCTTTGGTCCAGCAGACGATAAGAAGCGCCGCAGTATACACAGCGGCAACTACGACAAGCCCTTCCAAGTCGCAGCCTCAGTCTCGAACATCATCGTGTCGACACCATCGTCGAACAACATTGCGATCGCCGAAATGGAGAAACACGTCGTCGAGAAATCCAACCACCACCAGAAGCATGCTGCTGCGATTAGAAATGGGGACGGCGAAGAGCAGTTGATGAGCTGGAACTCGATGAACGGCAGCATGGCGTCGGAGGAGAACCTCACGTCCTCGATCGTAGACATGGACCACCAGCTGCTCTCGAAGGACGTGTCGACGTCGTCGTTGTCAGCGGCGCTCACTTTCTCCCAGCAGCCTAGCGTCGGCCAGGGGCTGTCCTCACCACGCGCAGGGCGTGGCACAAAGAACAAAGTCGTCCCATCCGGCTAACCAACCCGTATTCTGCAGATCATCCTTATATTTAACTACAAAAGCACTCTGCCCTTATCATCATCATCAATCATTGTGTCCCGCCACTAGAACTGGTACTGCTCAAGACTCATCTTCTGCATGAGCGTGAGCTTCACGGCCTCAAAGCCGCCTGCTTTTGCCGCGTCGTACGGCAGCTTCCCGTTGACGTCTGCGAGCACGAGACTCGCGCCGTTGAGGATCAGATAGTCGCAGCACGGGGCTGCTCCTTGGCTCGCTGCAGCATGGAGCGCGGTCTCTCGCTGCGTGTTCCTCGAATTCACGTCCGCTCCATGTGCGAGACACCACATAAGCTCTTGGAGGTTGCCCTCTGCCCCACCGCGGATCAGGCGCTCGGTGATCTCGTGCGAGTGGAGGTCGCTGAACTCAGCAAAGCCGTGGAAATGGTACTTGGCCTTGATCCACTTGGCCTTCTCGTCGTGAGAAGATACTGCGGTGGGTTTGGTCCACCCTGGGGGGATTGTATGCTCCCAGATCGAGTTGATCACGTCGTTCCCGAGATGGTCTCGCAAAAGCAGCAGGAGCGGCATCTCCCACGAGTCCAGCGTCAGCGAGCGCACTTTCGACACGTGCACGCCGAGACTTCGGTGGATGCCCGAGCACTCGATGCACAAGAAGCAGCCAATGTTGATCGAGACCCACTCCGAGGGAGACTGGCCGCAATCCGAGCACGAACTGTTCTTCGCCACGAGCTCGTCGATCACGCTCTGCTGCTCCGGGTGTACGCTCATGCGATGCGACTGCTTCTCCAGCATGCTCTCGGTGCTCTTGCGCGCGGCTTCGATCCAGTCCTGCATGTCCACTTCGCTGGTCGCCTGCAGCAGGTATTTCGCTTGGCTCGAGTCAATGATCTCAAAGCAGTAGGGCAAGTTCGAGACCGACGACTCACGCACGCGGGAGAGCATCAGGTCGCACACGAGCACCAGGTCCATGTGTTTGCCTCGGTTCTGGTACAGTTTGCCTGAGTGGATCTGGAACCAGCGCCGCTTCCAACTGCGCGCGGGAAACATCGAGTTGCGCAGGAACAGGTACCCCTGTTTGATGATGCTGCCCATGTACGACTCCCGGCTGCTCAGCGTGTCCTGGGAGATCACTTCGATCGGCAGCTCGAACGACCGCGTCGTGATGCTGCGGTTGATCGGCTCGATGCCACCACCACCGCCTCCGTCGGACGAATCCAGTCGCAGGCGCGTTTCGAGGGCTTCGCGCTGCGCGCGCCACATCTGATCGTCCTGTTCAAAGTCCTGCTTGGAGGTCTGCAGCATCTCCTGTCGCTGGCGAAGCGCCGGCTCGATACTCTTGATAAGCTCGTGGCACGCGTGGAAGTGGCCTAGGAACGCGTACAAAGTCGAGTTGAAGCATTCGATCAGTAGAAACTTCTTCTGACAGTCGAGCCGATTTAGGTACCGTACGAGGTCAAAGCGCGCCATCTCGAACTTGAGTCGCGCCTGGATGACTTCGCGCTCGAGGGATTTGATTGGCCCCGAGCGACCGCCACCACCGTTGTTGCCACCATTGTTAGTATTGCCGTAGAAATCACTAGACGAGATACTGGAGCTGCTCACCGATACGCTGTTGTACGCTGGACTACCGACTGAACTCAAGCTGCCGATCCCTCCAGTAGCGACGGTGGCACTCGTAGGCGCACCTCCGAGGATATTCGTGGGGTCTGGAGGTGCGAGCGCCATTGAAGAAGCAGAGGGAGGACCGCCGCTGATCGAGTTGCTACTGCCACTCTGCTTGGGTTTCGCCAGCAGCTTGCTGAGCAGCGACTCGTACTCGTCGGCGAGGCGACCGACCTCTTTCCTCAAATCCGTGGCTTCTTTGAGCTCCTGCTCTGAGAATTTGTAGATCGAGTGGTGCAGCAGCGCTTCGATGCTCAGTAACATGCTCACGCGAGAGCTCTGGATCTGCGTCATCGTGTCGTGTACTTCGTTGAAGATCGACGAGAGACTGCCGAGCTCCGGACAGCTCGTCGTGAACAGCGCGCGCGCGTACTTGCGGTGCACGATCTCTTCGGCGAGTGTGTTTTCCTCGTCGCCGTAGCGCATGCCCGCCGCCACGTACTCCTTCGTACGCGCGAGGATCTCCTTGAGCAGTCCGCGGAGCCCACCCAGCGATTCTTCAAAGCCTTCCAGCTGGCGGCGGAACATGGGCGAGTCCTCGACAAAGTCCAGCACGACGTTCTTGCCCGTGCCGGTCGTCACGTTGCTCGTGCTGGTGATTGATATGGACGCGGATCTCGCAGGCGAGGACGGCGTCGAGGGCGGCACTGATGAAGTCGGGACGGACGAGTCTGTGGCGTCGCTGTCATCATCATCACTTGACTCTGCTTTATCGATAGAATCGCTGGTATTGCAAGCGGTGGCGCTGTTGTTACTGCCGCTGTTAGTATTGGGCGTAACTGAATTAGCATTGCTAGAGCTCCTCCGTCGCTGCTGCTGCTGCTGCGCCTCTTCCTCTGCGCGCGCGCTCGTGTTGACGCCGCCGAGCCCCTCACTGCCAGCGAGCCCGCCGAAGACCGAGTCTTCTCCTTGAAGCGCCTTGAGCACGCTGGGGTCCAGCACGCCAAAGTGCGCCTCATAGGCCGAGAGCTGCGTCTGGAGCTCGAGGATCATCTGGTCCTTGAGGAAGATCACATGCTGTAGCTGCGCCACGCGCGAGTCCATCGTGGCGAGAAGGGAAGGGAGACAGTCAGGGGGTGACGGTAGATATAGAGAGACACAGAATCAGGGGGGAGAGGGGGAGGGGTTGAGCTAATAGATAAGCACACACAGGCGAAACGTGTGTCGTCCTTCTTGCTTCGGCTCTCGGCTCGTTTCCGATTATCCGCCTGCTTTTGAAGTGAGAGCGAGCACTTTGATAGGGCGCTTCAAGCTGATGCAATGGAGGCGACAGCCTCTTTATAATGTATAGAGGCTCCCTGCTTGATTCTACTCTTGATTTGAGTAGGGGATCGGAGAATTTCCTTATTTTAAAAAGGTATTTCCCTGAAAGTCCCACAAAGAGCGGCTGATCGACGAGACATGGAAGGGATAGGAATGAACGATGGACGCATGCACAGGCACACCTGCTGCTTGCTGGACACGATAGCAAAGAACAAAGTGGGAGTCTATATGTAGTAAGTAGTTGTTATGTGCATGCATGCGTCTTCGACCGCGGAGATCTGCTTGCGTCTCCAACGCTAGCCTCTCTTTTTTTCTCTCTCTTGCAAACTTGCTTGAAGCCTGCCAACGTAGCTAGCTGCATGAACAGCTTACACACAAGGACAAGAGCCAGCCGAGTACCACATGCCAATTCAGCCTGTAACTTAGTTGCCCGCGCCGGCAAACACATCCGCGAACTTGTCCTCTGGGTGCACGCGCTCCGGCTTGCGCGCCGTGCGGCCGGCCTCCGCGGTCTTGCGCGACACGTAGCGGTCGCGCTTGTCCATCTTGGCATCTCGTCGGGTCTGTTCAAAAACACAAAGCAAAAGCAACCTCGCGTGAGCGACTCATTTATTTCGCAACAAGTGGAGTGAAAATAGCATAACGCACCTCGTTGGGCGACACGTAGCGCGGGTTCTGGTAGAGCGTCTGGCCGCCAAAGCTGCCGTCGAATATTCTGATCGGCGTGATCACGAAGCGCGGCCCAATCTCGATGAGCTGCACGAGGTCCTCGCCACGGTGGAGCGCCGCCTGCTCGATCTTCTTCGTATCGGCCTCGTCTGCCAGTTGGAAGTTGCGGCACCAGACCTTGCCGTCCGCGTAGTAGAAGCTCATGACGCGGTCGATGAACGGCTTGCTCTTCGGGTGGCCCTTCGGTGTCCCCCACACCTGCGTGAACAGCTTCTTCACCACCTGCAAGTGCGGCAGCGTGTCGAATTCCTTGTCGAACGTCAGCAGCGGGCGCGAGCCGATCAGCGCGTTGCCGGTCATCTTCAGCTCGTCCATCGTGTGCACTATATATGCAGCAAAGAGAGAAATAAAAGCATCAGTACGACGCGTCATATCATGAGAGCATCAATCAATGGAGGAAAAACGATTAGCAACGCACCGTTCTGCACGAGGAACTTGACCGATGGGCCGGTTCCGACGCGGCTCACCCACATGTACAAATCCTGGCGCTTGCGTGCCTCGAGGAAGATCGTGGTGTTGCAGCCCTTGATCTCGGCGATCTCGTTCACGACGTGCAGCGTGTCCTTGGCGTCGAGCTTGACGTCGCGCTTGTGGTGCGGCAGCAGCTTGCGGAAGTCGTCCAGTAAGTGGCGGTAGCGGGTCGTGATGCCGCGCGACGAGAACACGAGCACGCGCTGGCGGTTGATGAAGCCGCTGCCGCCGGCGATCGCCACCTTCTGCTTCTTCTCCGGCTCGTCCGCCGACTTCATGATGTCCTTCATGGCGTCGGCCTCACGTCTTCGCTTCGCCACCGACATGCTTGTCTGGTTTGCTAGCCTGTTTTGCTTGCTTGCTAGGTCTGCTGATCGATCTGCTCCCTCCTGGCAACCGACTGTGAGCAAGCCAATTGGCACGCAGCTCTTCGCGGATGGAATGGATGGTTGGATGGAAGTTCTCTCAAACGGTATCGTCACCCATAAACCCAATGTATAGAGCAGGGTGAATGGGTTATTAGTTTGGTCACTTGGGTGGCACCGTTTTCTATTTCTCTGTTTTTTCCCATATTTTGGAAAATTATTTTTGTTTTATAAAAATTGGCAGTCTCTTTTCAAAACCCTATCCCAACCACAAATCCTTCTTAAAATACCTCATTACCTCTCTATATTACCTAAAACACAGCTAAGAGCACTTTCTTTGCACCAAATGTGCCGATCGCATACAAAATAACAGAGCTATCGCAAACCCGCGAAAATCGAGCCTGCGACTCGATTTCGCCCCTAACCGCCCTTTTTCACACCCAATTTTTCTGATCCAATACAATTCCTAACAAAAGGCGCTGTTTGCCTGTGTTTTATCCGAGATAGAGAGGATTCAAGCCACCTGTCGTATTGAATGTCTTTTTTGCCAGCCATCTCTTGACACAGGTCAAATTCCCTTTACCACGGCTCTGTCCCTACATTTGCATCCATCCAGAGAAACACTCCGAATCAAAAGCTGGGGAAGCAAGAAGCAAGGACGGAAGCAGCATGGCGCTCCTGCGGCGCGCGCGCAAGGACACGTCCATGGCGGCACTCGTGGAGGCCCATCGCCGCCACGTGGAAGAAGAATCCGACGACGAGGAAGAGGAGAAGGATGAGGAGCACCAACCGCCTCCCTCTCTCACCTACAGACCCGTCGTCCGCCATCATGACGCCGCGAAAGAAAAAGAAGAGGACGATGATGACGATGACGAAGACGAGGAGGACTGGCCGGCGAACGCTCCTCCCCACGACCGCAGCCCGGTGCTGCACAAGACCAAATACCACAGACACGACACAGACTCGGATGGCGATAATGGTGATAATGAAGAGAAACCGCACGCGTACGGAGAGCAGAGAGACCAAAAGCAGCGCCGCAGTGTGCGCTTCTCCGAGACTGACACGGTCACGTGCGCTGGATCGGACGAGAACACGACGCCCGATAGCCAGGGCTACCGCGAGGACAACCTCCAGCGCCATTACAACCGTCAGCACGGGCTGTACCACTACGGCCCGCAGCACCCGGGGAAACAGAGCAAGCGCGAGCCGTTCTATCAGTACGAGGAGTCTCTGAACACGGGAGAGACTCATCATATCAGCACAAAGCATCGGTATGGCGCAGGGCGTCATCCTCATCGTCACAATGAGCGACAGCAGCGTCCGACGGCGAAGGTGAGCTCAGCGCTGATGAAGCCCATGCAGATGATGCGGGACCGCAGCAGTGCGCAGCGGAGAGCGCGGCTCACGCGCAACAACGGCGGTTCACGGCCAATCTTTGACGCGAACGGCCATGCAGACTTCACGAACACAGGCGGCAGCGGCGGCGGGTATGACGGTGGTGGCGGACACAGCGACGACGACGACGACAACGACGACGGCCACTCGCAGATCGACGCGAGGAGCGTGGTCGCCGACAGCACGGGGCTCGTGAAGGTCGACGAGAAGATGATCCGGTACATCGACGCGACGCTCGTAAAGCCCAACTACCAGGTGTTCAACAGGTACACGCGCTTCTTCCTCGACCGGAACCTGGAGAAGCTCTACCAGGAATACACGGCGATCAACTGGTTCTCGCGCGCGCGATGGCACATTCTGCTGCTCATGCTCGTGCACCTGCTCGTGCTGCTGCTCTTCTCCGTGCTCCCGCCGTCGGGTTTCAAGAATATGGACCAGTTCATCCTCTCGGCGGCGCCGGCGTCCACGTGGATGCAGTGGGCGTACCTGCTCGTCGCCGTGCCGTTCGCGTTCCTGCCCAGGCGCAAGAACCCGTTCCAGAAGCGCTGGCGGTTCTGGGCGTGTCTGATCGTCGTACTTTTCAACTTCACGTTCCAGATCTGGCTCTCACACGCCGGTCAGTTGGCACTCGAGCAATTTAGCAGCATCGTCGAGAACCGACTCCAGTGCAACGCGATCAACACGGCGCCGCAGAACACCACGAGCAGCAATGTCACGAATGTCGTGATTGACGGCAGTGGAAGTGGAAGTGGCAGCTGGACGGGCATCACGGTTGATTTGACTGCCGCGAATACCACAAAGCCGCTGACGCCAGCGCAACTGATCGCAAAGACCCACGACCAGCTGCAGTTTATCAAAGTGGCGACGTATTTGTATGCTGGTGCACTGACGCAGATCCTCACGGGCTTTGCGTGGCTCTTCAGTTTCATCTTTGTGATCTCGATCCGGCTCGAGTTTGTGTACGTGATGGTCGTGGGCTTCAGCGCCGTGATCACGTACATGTTTGTCGTGTTCCTGTTCTCGATCCAGATCGAGTGGATGACGACGTTCTCGTACGGCTTCGCGGTCGTGTTGCTCTTCATCCTGAGCCGCTCGGCGGATCTCACGAACCGGAGGTCGTTCCTGTCGACGTTCGTGGTCGAGAAAGAGAATGAGAAGCTCAAATCGTCGCTGAACAAGGCGGAGGCGGCGCTCATGAACGAACCGGCCGGTGATGAAGAGAAACAGGTGGTCGAACACGTGCTGGACGTGCCGGAGATGAAGGCGCTCGAGATCTTCCGGATCCCGTTCGCAGATCTAAAGTTCCTGCAGGCAATCGGACGCGGGGCGATGGGTGACGTGATCAAAGCCAAGTACCTGGGCACGATGGTCGTCTGCAAGCGCATCCGACGCGAGAACATCACGGAAGCCGCAATCGAGAGCTTCCGCGAAGAGATCGTGCTCATGTCGTGTCTGCGCCACCCGAACATTGTGCAGTTTATCGGCGCGAGCTGGGACAACTACTCGAACCTGTGCATCGTGATGGAGTACCTGGAGAACGGCGACATGCACAGCGTGCTGCACTCGAACATTGGCAAGAACTTCACGTGGGCCGACCCGCTGCTGAAGATGGCGATCGACGTGGTGCAGGGCATGCTCTACCTGCACTCGCAGGAGCCGCCGATCGTGCACCGCGACCTCAAGAGCGTGAACGTGCTCTGCTCGGCGACCTACGGCTGCAACGTCGGCGACTTTGGGCTCAGTCGACGGTACAAGAAGGGTGTGGACGCACTCACGACGCTGGTCGGGACACCGTTCTGGCTCGCGCCGGAGATCATCCGCAATGATCGATACGGTCCCGCCGCGGACGTGTACTCGTTTGGGATCGTGCTGACGGAGCTCGAGACGCGCAACACGCCGTACAACGAGCTGGAGGAGAACGGACTCAAGGTGCTGATGCGCATCGCGCACAACAACCTGCGGCCGGCGCTACCACCGACGTGTCTTGCGAAACGGCGGAAGCTCATCACGGACTGCCTGCTGGACGAGCCGGGCAAGCGGCCGACGTTCGCCGAGATCCTCGCGCGGCTCCAGGGTCCCGTGCAACTCGAGATCGAGGAGGACGCGACGCGCGCGACGCTGCTGGAGCGCCGGACGACGCTGCTGAAGAACAGTACTCACGCTCACATCGACACCGCCAACACAAGCGCCAGCACACGGCGATACGAATTTGAGTTCGGCATGTGATATGAATGGATGAACGAGGAGTCCAAGTTGAAATGCAAGCGAATGAATGATAAGTAAGTCTATTCTATTAAATAAGCAAATAAGCCCGCATGTGCTGCTCTCAATCTCGCTCGCCTTGCAGCCTCCGCTTCGTGCAACATGGCGCCTCGCCGAGTGCTACGCAAAGCGCAAGCGAATCCAGCATGACGCGAGAAAAAAACCGCCATGAGTGCTCTTGCATTGCTTCTTTGGCCGCTGCTGTCCATCCGTTTCAGACGACCAACACTCGACGACCAGACAGCAAATGCTTCAAGCAGACACAACATGGCGGCGGGAAAGCATAATATTGTTTGAGCGGAAGGCAGTCTCCAACTACTCACTCACTGCTGCTGCTAGCTAATCAATCATACAATAGGCTTGGTATGGCTCTCCTTACGACCGTCTGTCGTAAAATAGAGTAGAAATGGCTGGGCTGACTCGTCCGAGGGTAACTTAGTACAATCGCTTCTCGTACGTGTAGAGACCGTGGACGTTGCCCTCGCGCTGCGCCGCTGGCGTGCGCAGCTCGAAGCGGAGCTCGCTGTTGTAGAGTGCCGTGTGCACGTTCGCGAGTGTGGTCTGGCCCAAGTCCTGCAGACCGTGCATGATGCCCTGCTGCAAGTACGGGATGTACTTCTTGAGCGAGCCCTTGTCGACGACCGCACCGCTCACGCCCTGCGCGACCTTGACGGCGGCCGAGTGCGCGAAGTAGCGCTTTGACGAGCCCTGGGTCATGGCCTCAATCGAGCCCATGCCACGGTACTTCTTCAGGCGCACGCCATCCTGGAAAAAGTACTGGCCTGGCGCCTCCTCCGTGCCGGCGAAGAGCGAGCCGCACATGACCGCGGAAGCACCGACCGATAGAGCCTTGATGATGTGGCCCGAGCTGCCAATGCCACCGTCGGCGATCACTGGCACGCCGAACTGGCGCGAGTAGCGCGCCGTGTTGTACACAGCCGACGCCTGCGCGCGGCCAACAGCGCACACTTCCTGCGTGGTACAGATCGAGCCGACGCCCATGCCGACCTTGAGACCATCCGCGCCGGCCTCAATCAGGCTCTTGCACTGCGCCATGGTCACGACGTTGCCGCCGATCACGTCAATGTGTGGGTACGTGGCCTTGATCCACTTGATCAGGTCGATCTGGAACGTCGAGTCACCCTGCGACGAGTCGATCACGATCAGGTTCACACCCGCGCTGACAAGCGCCGTGCAGCGGTCGCGGTCCGCTGGACGCGTGCCGATGGCCGCGCCGACGAGCAGCTGCTTGTTCGCGTCCTTGGACGCGTGTGGGAAGTCGCGGTTCTTCACGAGGTCGCGGCGCGAAATGAGCGAGAGGAACTCGCCGCGCGCGTTTACGATCGGGAGCTTGCCCTTCTTGCTCTCCTTGAGGATCTTGTTCGCCTCCGAGAGCGACACGCCCTCTGGCGCCGTGATCAGGTCCGTCGACATGACCGTGCTCAGCTTAGTCGAGCGGTCTTCGATGAAGTCAATATCACGGTTGCTCACGATGCCCACGAGCACACTGCCGACCTTGCCGTCCTTGGTGATCGGGATGCCGGCGAAGCCGAACTCGGCTTTGATGCGGTCCACGTCCGCGAGCGTGTGGTCTGGCGAGAGGCACTTTGGGTCCGTGATGAACCCGTTCTTGAACTTCTTGACGAGACGCACCTCCTTCACCTGTTCCTCGATCGTCATGTTGTAGTGGATGATGCCGATGCCGCCGTGTAGCGCCATGCCGATCGCCATTGCGTGCTCCGTGACCGTGTCCATCGGCGAACTCACGAGCGGAAGGCGCAGCGAGATGTTCTTCGAGATTTTGGTCTCGAGCTTCACCGCGTCCACGCCAAAGTTGATGTGTCCTGCAAGCAACAAATCAAAACGAAAACCAAACGGTCAGCATGACAGTACAAATCGCGAATTAGAGTTGCATGAGGAGTGAAGCTATGGCATGCTGCTGCAGATGCACCAGCAGCAGCAGTAGCAGCAGAGCAGCACTGTGGTCGCACTTCTGCAGTACCGCGTTGCCGCGTCTCTTGGTTGCAGCAGCAGGCGCGCAGCGACCGAAGCAGCCAAGCAGCGACCACTCTCTGACTGCCCGCCTGCCAGGTGCCGGCTCATCTCAGGCAACTTCAACATCGACAGTGCGTCAATCAGTCGCCGTCGACAGCCATCCAATCCACACCCGCAGCAAGCAGGCAGGCAGCAGTACCACTGCAGTCTGCATTATCGCAGCGCAAGCAATCGCGCAGCATGCCGCCTCGCTTTTGCGCAATCCGTCTTGGGGAAACTCACCAGGCATGAGGATGAGGTCGTCGTAGGTGTAGCCGACGCCGTTGTTCTTCTTGACGAAGATGTCAATGGCGGAGCGGCCGTCCACCCATTCGTTGTCGATCGCGTCAGCCATTCTGAAGGTAGAGAGACGAGAGGTACAGGAACTTGAAGCTTGGGTGACTTGTGGGGTCGGAGCCGAAAGATCGAATGACGGGCCCGTCGAGCGCGCGCGACTGTTTCTTGTTGCTTTGCTTGGTGGGCGCGCTGTCGTGATTCCACGTCCCAGCGGCCGATGCAAACAACACCAACGATGGCCGAACCGGTGCCAGTGATTCCGCGCAATGGGTTTCGGCCAATCAGCGCGTGCAAAACCAGCGGTTAGACATAGAAAGCGTTTCTATTTCTATGTCGATTGTGTTGAAGCTGCCCACCCATCAAAAAAGCGCTTTGTTGGCTGGCTCATCCTCTTTTTGTTGCCGTCAAGAGACAAATTTGAGGCATAGAAACTTTAGAAATAGAAATTGCAGCGTTACGAAAAAAGATGTGCAAACCGGTATGCCGGATTTCTGAGTGCAAAAAAGTTTGCCTCTTTTGAAAACCATGGAAAGATATCGGCAGACAGCATTGCACACAACACCACCAAGAAGCATGGAAAGTGGTCGGTAGGCGGCGGCTGGACGAAGGTTGCGAAGCGGTGCTTAGATCGCGATTTGCCAGCTCACAAGTAGAAGACGCAGCGCTCTGAGGCTATGACGATCGCCTCTGGACAAGCCCACTCGGCTACGAGTACCAACAGCAGCAGCAGCAATAATAATGATAGCAGTGCCATCCGCCTAGCCGCAGCCAACCAATCTTCATCGTCCTCATCATCACCAGCGGCAGCAGCAGTAGCAATGCCTCAACCACAGAGCGTCAATGCCATGGAGAGCAATGATACTGCCGTTGACAAGCAACAGCCCGCGCGCGTCGCTCTCATCACGGGTGTCACGGGCCAGGACGGGTCGTACCTGAGCGAACTGCTGCTCGCGAAAGGCTACATCGTGCACGGCATCATCCGGCGCTCGTCGGCGTTCAACACGGCGCGCATCGAACACCTGTACCGCGATCCGCACCTGAACGACGTGCGCCTGTTCTTGCACTACGGTGACCTCACGGACTCGTCGAACCTGTGCCAGATCGTCGCGAAAGTGCGGCCGGACGAAGTGTACAATCTCGGCGCGATGTCGCACGTCAAGGTGTCGTTCGAGATGTCCGAGTACACGGCGGACGTCGACGCGATAGGCACATTGCGACTGCTCAACTGCATCCGCAACTGCGGCATGGAGAAGACCACCAAGTTCTACCAGGCGTCCACCAGCGAGCTCTATGGGAAGATCCAGCAGTGTCCGCAGAACGAAGGCACGCCGTTCTATCCGCGGTCGCCCTACGGCGTCGCCAAGCAGTTTGCGTACTGGAGCGTGGTCAACTACCGCGAGGCGTACGGCATGTTCGCGGTGAACGGCATCTTGTTCAACCACGAGAGTCCGCGGCGCGGCCCCACATTCGTCACGCGCAAGATCTCGCGCGCCGTCGTGCGCATCCACGCGGGCGTGGAGGAGTGTCTGTACGTGGGCAACCTCGAGGCGAAACGCGACTGGGGCCACGCGCGCGACTTTGTGGACTGCATGTGGCGCATGCTGCAGCAGGAGCAGCCCGAGGACTTTGTGGTCGCGACGGGCGAGTGCCACAGCGTGCGCGAGTTCATCGAGCTCGCGTTCGCGCGCGTGGGTATGAAGCTGCTGTGGAAAGGCGCGCGTGGCACGCTTGACGAAATCGGTGTGGACGCAAACGACGCAAACCGCGTGGTTGTGCGCATCGACCCAAAGTATTTTCGCCCCACGGAGGTGGATCTGCTCATCGGCGACGCGGCCAAGGCCAAGCGCCTGCTGCGCTGGGAGCCGACCGTGCGCTTCCAGGAGCTGGTCGCGGAGATGGTCGACGCCGACGCCGAGCTGCTCCGGACAAACGCCGCGCCGCACGCCATGTACTGAATTAGATGCTGGGTATAATTCGAGAGATTCGTACATAATGATGTGGCGCACGCATGGTTTGGTTTGTTACGGTATAGAATATAAATAAGCGAGACTCGCACGCATTAATGAGAGAGAGAGAGCTCAACGCTACCTTAGAACACGTCTCGTCGAGAGCTACTGTCTCCAGACGATGTGAGCCCAACACCGATGAAGCGGCGGCTGAAGTTGTTGAGCTTGCTCGCGATCGCGTCCGTCTGCTTAGGCTTGCCGTCCTCAAAGACCGGCTCCTGCGCTTCCGCGAACCCGTACCAGAGCTCTGGGATCGTCGAGCCGTGCGCACTCAAGTCATCGTCGTTCAAACTGCGCTCCTGCGCTGCCAGTGATTGCGCCGCGAGGAGCAACGAGGGTGACGTCAACACCATGCGGCGCACGCCAATGCGCACGGATCCCTTCTTGGTCCCGTCTTCTTTCACCAACGGATACCACTCGTCGAACGCCTCGTTCACAGGGATCGCGAGCGAAATGTGCACTTCTCCGAGGTGTTCGTCCGGGACCACCAGGTTCTTGTTCATGACCGTGATGCTCACGAGCTGGTCGTCGATTGTAGGCGACGACGGCACCCAGAACACAAAGCGTTCGTTGTAGACCGGGTTGAGTGTGTCGTTGCACACGGAGGACTGCTTCTCGCTGCCTTCGTAGCGCACGACGACGTACGGATCGCTCTCGCCCTGGATAAAGTCACCCACCGTGAGGTCTTTGGCTGCTAAGACCTCCGCGACGACCAACTCTCCGTACGGACTACCCGTAGAGAGCGGGTTAACGTGCGTCTTGGTACGACCGTGGCTCGGGTTGTGGATGTTCTGCTTCGCACATCCAACCCCTGCACTTGGACTCGAGCTTTTCGTTGGCGAGTTATTACTGTCGCTCGACGTCGACATGGTGCTCATGCTCTTCCAGGACGACGAAATGGTGGCGAACGAGAGTCCTCGCATCGAGGCGCCCGAGCCCTTCGACTTGTTGCTGTAGCTCTTCATCTTCTCCTTCCAGCTGCTCATGTCGGGAAGCTGCACTTGCAGACCTGGCAGCGTCATCTGCGAAGTAGACGCAGTAGGAGACGCGTCCTTGAGTTCTTTCTCTTTCGGCGCATCGTTGCTGCTATTGCTGTTGTTACCAAAGAGCTTGGTCTCGGTGAGCGTCTTGAACATGCTGTTCACAACGGTCGTCGGTGCACTTTTGCTCGTGATTGCAGCTGAATCGTCACCTGCTGTCTTTTCAACTGGATCGGTGCTTGGCGATGGCGTCGGTGGCATCGTGTGATCCGGTGCAGGCGTCGAAGGCGACGCAGCTGGAACCGACACAACTGAAGGACGAAAATCACTCGCAGGGGTAATCGACGCAGGAGGAGGTGATGTGGTAGTAGCAGGAGCAGCAGGAACTTTAATAGCAACAGGAGCTGAAGTCGCTGCAGCAGCAAACGCGGGCGGGATCACAACCTGCGAGGTCTTCGCAAAGCTCGAAGAAGACGACGACACAGACTCCTTGACTTTCGTTGCAGATGGTGACGCGGCGTGTTTGGTCTCCACTTGCTTTGGCTTGGCAATAGCAGTAGCAGTAGTCGTCGTCGTCATCGTCTTCATATTGCCACCACTTCCTCTCTTGCCAGGCACTATTGGCGCTGGCGCTTGCAGTGCCGGTGGCGACGCGTCCTCGCGACTCGCTGATCGCGTCGCGCGCGTCTGCCAGAAGCTCTTGGCGCGCTGGAACTCGCTCGCGCTCTGCTCGTCGACCTGGGCCATCCTGTCACGCAGAAAAAGGTTTTCGTGGATGATGCTGTCACACGCGGGTCTGATTGAAGAATGAGATAGCGAGCGAGCGAGAGCCGAGAGCAGAGCGAGTGGGTTCAACGAAAAAAAGAGCGGGCGCGCAACGGGGCGGAAAACGCGGATTGCCAAATCGGCCACTACTCAATCAAATCATGCCTTGCGATAGAATCGTGAGCCTGGGAGGTTGAGCGCAGCTGGACACAAACGCAAACGCCCGCGCACACACCGCTCTCACCAGATGGACGGAAGAGCTTCCGCGCGGCCAGCAGGACGCCTCAGAGCATGACGCCCCAATACAATCCATTACTCTCTGCTCCAGAGCGGGCGGTCATCCGCAGAGGCGCGACGCCAGGTCGCCAGCTGGAACCCATGGGATTCGTCTTCCGGCTCTTGCAGAAAGTCAGCACGAATGAACATTGACACTGACACACACTCCGCTTGGCGATTTCAGTTGAACGATGGAAAAATGGTTTATAACATAGAAAGCGCCATTTCAAGCGACCTTTCGTTTCAGCTAGATAGAAGGCATTCGCGCTCAGTTAAGAACCATAGTGTCGTTTCGACAATAATGCAGTGAGACTGAAAGGTCACGCGGTTGGTTGTCTCTTCGTTGATGATATGCGCTCCTGATTGATATCAGCCAGATTTCTTTGACGCCACCCACCGTGCAAGCAAGGCTGTCTGTTGGTGTCTCTTGGTCTCTACTTACTAGTACGTGTGTGGCGCTGATGCATTCGCATTCGCGCGACGGCATGACCCGTCATGTCTCCGCCACCGTGGAGGATTCTTTGATCCTCGGATCTGCTCCAGAAGCAGATTGTGTCTGCTCCACAGCGACCACAGAAACAGCTGAAAGCTCTACGCATCAGAAAATACAGACGCTCTCGTACTTGTCTGGTTGTTCCGCCTATAAGATGCGTGCGTGCATGCGTGTCAAGCGTTCGCGTTGCCAACGAAACGATGTGGCAGAATACGGCTCCAATGTTCAGCGCGAGCTCTCTCTGTCGCGATAGACTCAACAAGGAAGGTGTTGGTGAGTCAGACAATGGTAGCTGGTCTCTGATATTACTGGGAGCGAGCAAGCGGGCGAGGCGAAAAGCGAAGGTAGGACTGAAAAGCGGACACATAATCTTGATATCGTTTCACTTCGTTAATGATTACAATTTTGAATACAATGCAAACCATCTCCTCTCTCTCTCTCTCTCTCTCTCTCTCTCTCTCTCTCTCTCTCTCTCTCACGCTCACGCTTCCGACAAACTTCAACCGCTCGCTTGTGATTTTTTGCCTTGGTGGCCTGGAAACCTACGACATCTTTTCAGGTCGTTCGTCATGCTCTGGTTGGTTGGGTGGGTGGAGTTCAGAGGCGCGAGAACCAACTTGTTGGTATTGCTCCTTTCACTGTGTCGCATCTGCTCCACAAGTTTCAACTTGTGATCGTCGCGATGTGAAGACGTTCGTTGTTCAGTCGGATTCAATCGCCTGCAAATCGGTCTCTCTGTTGCCACGACGCATGAGCAAGCATTTTTTGCACCAAGCTACGCGAATGACTCGGATCTGCTGGACACTCCTCCGTTCCGCACCATGACATCCTCCGACGTTTTCCGACTCGACATGCCAAACTTCATCTCGTACTCGTCCATAGGAAGGAAACAAAGCCCCACCTCCCCTTCAACGCCCTTGATGATCTTCACAATCTCGTCGAGCTCCATCTCGTACACGGGGAGTCCGTTCACTGCAACGACGACGTCTCCAATCATGACGGCTTTGCTCTGTTCAGCTTGACCACCGGGGATGAGACTGTTCACAATCGCGACGTCGCGAACCGAGTCCTTCGCAAACTCAATGCCAAGCTGCTTGGACGCGTCCAGGATAACGGTGCACGCGGTCAGCAGCGAGCGGATGTACTCGAGCGCGATCTCTAGACACGTGACAAAGTACGCGATCTCGCCCTGAGTACTGCCGGCGTCGAAAAACGTGATCATCTCACGCAGCGTAACTGGGTTGTCCAGGTTCGCTTGGATCAGCACATAGATAAACGCGGGGATGAACTCGTCAGCATTCATCGGCGCGTTCTTCGGGTGTTCCTGGTGGTACACGTTGTAGATCTCCTTACACGCCGCGAGTAGCTGCGCACGCTTCATGTATGGGAGGCTGACTTTGTCGATATCCTTGAGCTTCGAAGACGCGCTCACCCAGTCTGTCGGCGAGATACTCTCTGGTACAATCCCAAAGAAAGACTGGGACTTGGAGCGCAATATGTCGATCTTGCCCTTGATCAGCTTTGAATCTACGCGCGTCTGCTGGACAATGTTGTCGTGGATCGCTTTGTACAGCGGGAAGAACACGCGCTCTTCGATCTGATCGTAAATGATGCTCAGGATGCGCTCAATGAACTCGCCTGACTCGTCCGAGTACGGTAACTCGGTAGTTTCGTCGTCATCGTCGGAGCTACCCGCGTCCGTGTGACCACCGAGCATTCGAAGCTCATTCATTCTCGTGTGGATCATGTAGTCTGCGAGCCCCGACATGAACTGACGGATCATAGCGTTTGATACCGGCTTGCCGGTGTTGTCCTTGATGAACGCACCGCTCGTGCTGCCTTCTGGAGAGTACGGCGACGCGAGGATGAGCTGCACTTCGCGCGTGACGTCGCAGAGCGCGTCTTCTGATGGCGCGATGAACGACGACGCGCAGCGCATACATTGCGACGACGGCTCCCCGCCCACACCAGCAGCACCGCGATCCTCACAAGTGCACACACGCTCCACGTCAGAGATGATCGACATTGTCGAGAACGAATCTGCTACGCCCGACGACCCCTCTGCTGCAGACGACAGTGACGCTACCCACAGCGAACGCTCTTCTTGACTATCAGCGTGCAGCACCAGCCGCCGGCTTGAGGTGCGGACCTGGAAGCTGTGTCGCTCGCCAGACTTGAGCGTGTCCATGTGCGAGATCCGCGCATCAATAATATCCAGTGAGCCTTTCTTCGCACCGCCCTGCGGGTGCGTGTAGTACGAAAGCGTGGTCGTGGAGAGTTCAAACCAGCGCCGCTTGGTGCTCTTCACCACCTGTCCGCGCTTGCGCAGCCAGCCTGAGAACAGGATGCGATCCTTGTCCGAGGTGCTGCTCTGGCGCTCGATCAGCTTGGCTGTCTTTGTCGACGCTGGCAGCACTTCGACATTGCGCTCCTGCAGTTTCTTAATCCACGTGTCGCGGTCGTTCCTGTCGACAGCATAGAGCGTCATCTGTAGCGACCCCTGCGACAACTTGAAGCCGCTGTGCAGTAGGCACTGCACGGTGCTCTTCTTGCTCAGGTCAACGCGGCCGCGCACTTCAACTGCACTGTGCGAGTCGTGGTACACGAGCTCGTTGTCGATGATGCAAAAGAGGCGCCGCTTGAAGCTGCGCAGCCCGTTGCCACGCTTGATGAGCCACCCCGAGTGATGCACCACGGGCTTGTACTCGAGTACCCAGCGCCTGCTTTGCGCGCTCGTCACCTGCGGCCGCATCGTGCCGCCTGCGGATCGAATCATCTTGCTGGTCGCGCGCTGGGTCCAGATCTCCATGTCTCTGTGGGTCACATGCGAACAAGACGAGCGAGAGAGCACCAGCAGCACGGTGAGTAAGACGACTAAGCATATCACATAGGTATAGAGAGACGCTCTCTACGTTACCGTTGGCTCGGTCGCATGACAAGGAGCACTCGCTGGGAAGACCCCGCCGCCTCCTTGGACTTCTTCATCGTCGAGATCGGATCCAGCGGCATCACATCGCCGACTTCCTGCTGCTGCTGCTGGTGGTCACCTGCAGCGCCAGTCGCCTGTTGCTTCTCCATACTGTCCGCTGTCTGCGTGGTGGCAGCAATAGTGGTTGTTGTGGGCTGAGTTGGCGTCTGGTTGGCGGTCGTGGAGGTGGTCGATGATGGTGGTGATTCGTCGCCGCCGCCTTCGTTCACTGTGTCGCGAAGCGCCAAGCGGTAGACTTCGATACCGTAGAGATTCCCGTACGACATGACTGGAAAGAAGGCTGGAGGGTTTCTTGTTTGCTTCTTCTTCTTCTTCTTCTTGTTCTCTTTCAGACAAAAGCACGCTTTTTTCAAAGAAGATCGCAGTAGGTCGCTTCAACTCGCTGTTTCCACACCACGTCCTGCAGGACAAACCGCAAACGCATACAGCCACAGCACGGACCACATAGAGCATCAGCACATTGCGTTCCTAATTATACAGTTCGTCATTTTGTATCTCTCTAGCTCCTTCATCCTGCTCGTACAGCGACCGTAGCCATGTCGTTTTTGACAAAGGGAAGCCATGGCACTTGTTTCAAGTACAGGAGCGCACATGTGCAGACATCGACCGCGTCTGCATACCGTACACACACCACACACGCACCTACTAGCAGCTCTCTCGTTCGTGTCTCCTTCGTCTTCGTCGGCGCTTCTGGGCTGCTGGCTGGCTGGCTGGAGGTCCGCGCGAACGCGCCGCGATAGCAGTTGCGATCGGGAGCGATGGCGTGCGTACGTGTTGCGTGGGATTGTATGAGTGTAACCACTTGGTGGTGCCAGCGTAACTCCGCTGTGGGGGCGACTTGCTGTTGTATGGGTCGTTTTATCCCAAAGCGCAACGAGGTTTGCGAATGGTTACAAGGGTTACGTGGGATTATTTTGGGCGGATTAGTTCGTTTTGTTGGGGAATCGGTTTGATTTATTTTAGGACACACAAAGTACCAATAGAATACCGGGTTAGACTAATCCGGTTTTAATTGTCGCAGATTTCCTAAAACTGTGTTTGCTTAAAACCGTCGTGTTTAATCAAATACATGTTTTTACTTGAAATAACAGAAAGCTGGTAAAAACCTTTCACATCCAAATCACGTCAGAATTTTGCATTGAGTTTTGGTGCCGAACACGTCGAATAAACGCGAGTGAGTCAGTGCTTAAGTACACCATCAAGATCAAGGGACACGAAAGCAAGCTGCAATTGGTATTTTGCGCGGCATTTCGTATCGCATCCGAATAAATATACAACTTCACTGGATGAGTTGATGCCTCTCTCCTT